>JACGDI010005532.1:623508-720945 GCA_014898725.1 Jacaranda copaia
TTTTTTTTTTTGTTTTCATTAAATGTAGCAATAGTTGAGAACTACTGCAATATTTTTGGAACCACTACAATGATTTTTTAATTTAATGGTGGTTCCAAAATTGACGCAAATAATGTTATTTTTTATTTTTTATTTTTTATAATGTCAAATTTTGCTATCCTTTTTTATTTTAAAAAATTTCCAATTTCTTTTTCTTTCTTTTTTCCTCTAATTTTCTATTTTTTTCTGCATTACATTTGTTAATATGTCTTGAATTTGGTTAATTCAAATTATTACTCAATTTGAGAAGCTAGCAGTGCAACCCAATTTGAAAAAAAATAGAGGCCTTTGTTGGTAGTGGAGGGCAAGGGCTGATAGGTCCTCTGTGCTGAGTGTGTCTCTATCCTATCCAGACTCACGTGCCACCACCATCAATTCTCTCACACACATTGCCATTGCTACTCTTACTCACAAACCTATCAAACCATCACTCTTACACATGCACCCATCCATGCCACGATACCCAGATATGCTCCTTCCAACACACCCATGAATGCTCACATAATTTAAGTATGAAGTTGTGAAACTCGATCTATTGCCATGCTGTTTTTGGTAAGGTTTTATATTCTATCCTATTTTTATCAATCAAATAACTGGGTTTTCAATTATTAATTTTTCTTTTAGAATTTCTAAAATATTGTTTCTTAATGTTGTTAATGTTTCAATAAACCCATATTTTATCATTCAAATGCTATAAGTTTTGAAATGAACAATCTTATGGTGTTTATTTTTAACAAATATTAATTATTTTGTGTTTTGTAGAGTTGTAGTGAATGAAATTGCGCTTGAGAAATGGAGAAAGCAATAAGGTGTAGAGTAACTTTTTCTTTTTCCTTATTTTTTCTATTTGATTATATTTTGATTGTTTTGAAATGGTATGAAGCTACAAATGAAAGGAGGAATCATGGGATCGGCTTATTATGTAGCCATTTAGGCTTACTTGGAAAGAAAATGTAGTAGGATGCCATGATAGAAATTTGGATCCTTTCTTGAATTTGATCAATTTTTATTTAGATATTTGGATATAGAATCAGACACCCCATGATGGAGCTGTCAATAATGCTACTATGTTTGCATCTAGGATTCCATTTACAGTCAATTTGAAGAAAACATGGTAGTTTCTTATAGCTATATCTAAGTTGTCAAAGAAATTACAGTAGCAATTGAAATTACTTGTGCTAGGCTCGGTTTGCTCTATTTGATGTGCTTGTTGTAGACCTTGAATAAGGTTTTAGCATTCAACCTTAGTTTTGATAATCTATGTGAACTGATAATTAGATGCTCCAAATGTACATGAACAACTACTAGAACTTGTGCTTAGGAAAATATTTTATGCTAATGAGCTGGTGGTGGTTGATTTTTGGTATGTGCTACTAATGCTGTCCTTAACAATATTGGAATTGTGATTGCATAAAGATTATCATGTTGGAGTTAACTTTTTGCTTTTTTGTGAACTTTGGAGTTGCTGGAATACTGTAAATTGTGATTGCATAATTTTTCCTTTTCATTTCCAACTTCTTTTTCTAGAATAACTGTTAGAGAAGAGTCTCCCTTTTTTAATTTTTTGTTATGAAATCTAGGCATCAGCATTTCATTTTTGAAAATAAAATCAATTGTTCCAACTGTATAGTTTGGACACTCGTATAAAAAAAATATAACTAACATTGTACATATAAATGTGTTTTGTTTCTCTCTAACATTATTACTTCTCTCCTTGTGGCAAAAAAGATAAATTTATTTGCTTTCCTTCTGCAAGATCTTAAAATAGTGCAAAAGTAGCTGTGTAAAGGATTGCAAAAACCTTCGAGGAACAAGAAAGAAATTGAAGCCGAGGAAACACTAGGTATACAAACAAAAAGGTAACTAATAGTATATGAAAATAAAATAAATGCGTTTTCTTTTGTTGACATATGAATTCATGTCTTATGAATATATTTACATGCTTTTTAAGTAATCTCTCACCAAACATTTTCATGCTTCATCTTAAAACAATTTCCTGAATTAATAATCATTTGTAAATATCTTTGAATCAATACTTTATTGGCTATTTCTTGCTAATGAAATTAGATAAGCATGTCATAAATCTATATATATATATATATATATATTTTGTTCCTAAGTGTTGTCATTAAGTAATTAAGTATACTTACTATGATCACATTACTAATTAGTATCTTAGTATATCAATTGAATTGTGGTAGGTCTTCAAAATGGATAAAAGTTGGATTGGTTTATCTAATTATCTATCTGATGCATATGTTCATGGACTAGCTCAATTCTTAGAATTTGCATATTTGAGTAAGCAAGATGGCTCAAGAATTTGTTGCCTATGTACAAAATGCCAAAATTAGTTTGCCAAATTCATGAAGACATTATGTTGCATTGCCTTCATGATGGATTTGATACTATATATAAGAATTGGACTTGCCATAGTGAAACTTATGTTTTGTTTAACAAGAATGAAGACAGTAAATCTAGTCAATCAAAATTTAGGGATGATATGGCTAGTATAATTCATGATACAATAGGAATTTATCCAGAAAATATTAATGTAGATAATGATCAGCAATTCTTCTTTGAGCATCTAAATGGCGCTGATGAAAAAAATAAAAGGTTTTTTCAACTATTGAAAGATGATGAAACTGAGTTGTTTTTAGGATGTAAAAAGCTAATAACGTTATCTTTTCTTGCTCGCTTGTTACACCTAAATGTGTCTTGTCGCTGGTCTAACAAGTTAATTGACTTGCTACTAGAATTATTAGCAGACTCATTCCTTGATGATGTTAATTTGTTGGTCAACTATTATGAGACCAACAAGATAACCACAAAATTAGGCTTTACATGTCAGATTATCGATGCATGCTCTAAAATTGTATGTTATTTAATGGTGAAGATGGAAAACTTGATAAATATGAGATTTATAGTGAGGCTAGATATAAGGATGAGGCCTAAAAGATAGCAATGAAATGGATGAGGTACTTCCTTCTAAGCTACAATTACAAAAATTGTTTATACCATTGAAAAAAACTTCTCTTATGTGATAGCATGTAGGGAAATATGCAGATGATGGGGTGCTTAGGCATCCTGCTAATTGCTAAGCATGGAAAATTTGAGGTGGGAAATCTAGCTTTTGCATCAAATGTACACAATGATAGACTTGGCTTAGCAACTAATGGATTCACCCCATATGAAACAGTGAATATTAGCCATAGCATTTGGCAATTGTGCTTATGACATATAAGTTGCCCCTTTAGCTTTAATGAAGCAACCTTCATTTTTCTTGTCAATTATCATTGATGGCCCGAAAAGATCAGGAGATAAAATTGTTGTATATCACTGATATGTATTATTGATTAAAGAAGTAAAAGAACTTTGGCATATCAAATAACAAACTTATCATACATCAAGAGATCATTGTTCTAATTGGATGCTACATTGCTATAGACAATTAATGATTTTCTAAGCTATGCTCATATATCATGTTGGAGTACATGAAGGGAATTTGCTTGTCCTAATTTTGGTTTGGGGATGTGGTTTAAGTATTTGAATGCCATAAATATTGCTATTATGATCATTGTCGTTTCTAACCAACCGGGCATAGACTTTAGATAGATAAAGTACCATTCGGTGGGATAATGGAATTCTGGAAGAAGCCAACTCCACCATCGAATATGGAGCTACTACAATAATTAGAAAGTGTCTTTACAAAATACGAAATACATGATTTAATAAAAAAGATGATGAAATGGAGCATGAACCTTTTAGCCAAGAAAAGCAAGGCTAGTGAAATAACTAAATCTATTTGGAAGAAAAAAAAGCATCTTTTTTGAGTTATCGTATTGGGCTAGGAATTTTGTGTGCCACAACTTTGATGACATACATGTTGAAAAAAATATGTGCGACAACATATTCTTTACATTATTAGGTGTTAAAGGTAAAACAAAAGATAACTTGAATACTCGACATGATCTTGAAGAATGGCAAATTAGAAAGCTCTTACACCTTATTCCTTGACCTTCTAGAGGTTTTTATTATCTTACCACATCATTCACAATGAGAAAAATGAAAACAATATATTTGTTGGCGTATTAAAGAGTTTGAGGCCTCCTAATGGATATGCATCCAATATAGCTCGACGTGTATAGTTAGAAAAACTTACTATATGAGGTCTAAAAGGCCATGATAACCATGTTCTCATGCCAAAAAAAACTTTCAATTGCAGCACATTGAGCATTGCCTAAGGATGTTGTTGATGTCTTGATAAAATTAAGCAACTTCTTTAGGCTAATATGCTCCAAGGTGAATTATAAGTTTGATTTTGAAAATGTTCAGGATCGTATTGATTTAACACTATGTCATCTTGAGAAACTTTTTGCACCATCTTTCATTAACATAATGGAGCATTTACCCATACATTTGGCTAAGAAGGCATTAATAAGTGGTCCTGTTCAATTTTGCTAGATATATCCTATTGAGAGGTAAATTTTGGTATACTTATTGAAATAATGATTTTGATCACATAATTTGAATTCAACTGAATGATATTCTAATTGACGTAGGTACCTATGTACCTTGAAGAGATATGTTCGCAATGAAGCATATCCAGAAGGTTCAATTGCACAAGGTTACTTAACAACAGAATGTATGAATTTCTGTGCTAGATATCTCAATGATGTTGAACTAAGGAGAATTAGATACCATGAAATTATGATGGAGAAGTTGATATAGGTCGATGATTATGTACAGGACAAAGATGTATGCTTGATAAAGATAGATTGATTCAAATGCATTGCTATGTACTAGCAAATATTGATAATGTAACTCTATATCGCCAGTAAATGTTCACTTATCAATGAGTTTGATTGTTACTTATAAGTGAAAATCATAATATATTTAAAAATGTACAGAATGCATGAAGCGACCATTAGAATGGATAATCCACGAGCAACTCCTAGGGAAATCTAACACATTCATGGCCAAACTTTTCACAAATGGTTCAAAGCTTATTAAGTGTAATCAAATTCTATATCTTCATTAGTAATAATTGTTTCTAAGTTAATAACTAACAAATGACATTGAATTGTAGGTTCAAAATTTAGGAGAAGCAGTTGAATCAAAACTTGGAAACGAAATCATTACATTATCTAATAGTCCTATTCAACATGCAAAAAAATATAGTTCATGTATTGTTGAAGGATATCAATATTGTGTGAAAACAAGTGATGTGACTAAGAAAACTCAATGTAGTGGAGTTCTTATAAATACAGATACATTGAGCTTTGCTAGTGCAAAAGGCAAGAATCCTTGTGTTAGAAGTGTTACTTACTATGGTGTCTTAACAAAAATCATCATGATTAAGTACACGAAAGATATTCAATTTCTGATGTTTAAATGCAATTAGGATGACAACAAAAAGAAAGTGAAACACGATAAGTTCAAGTACACACTTGTGAACTTTAATCACTTGATTTATGATAAAGATCTACCTATTGATGAGCCTTTTATCTTAGCAAACATACAAGGTTCGTATATTGCTTATCCATTGGAACCAGAATGGAATGGGGTAGTGAAAATGTCAAAAAAAAGATAATTACGACATATATTCAATAATTGAAGTTGAACCACATAGTAGGATGCAACTAGATGAATATTCATAGTGAGGATACAAATTGGGTGAGGTAACGAGTGGAAGGATTTATGGTTCATGAGTTAGATGCAATCTAAAGATATGTTCAAATGGTTGTTGAAACTTAATTAGAAGATAGGGCAGACAATTAAGTTTGTATTTCTAATTCCAGATTGCTTCAAAAGAATCTTTAAGTATAATAGCATTTGAAGACTATTTTGATATTATACTATACTTCTTCTCATATTATATCAAACTCTCTATCTATATAAGTGTTTGAAATTAGTACTTCAAAATCATAAATTTTCTACCTTATTTAATTGTGTATTATCTTAGTGTATATTATCTTATTGTTTTAATGTTTGCTAACCATAGCTACCATCTATTAATATGTACATAAATGGAAAAAGGAAGGAAGTTCAAGCTAGTGCAACAATGGTTGAAATTCTTGAACAAAGGGAAGAAAAAAAACTAAGCAACTCAAAAGAAGGACTTGTCTCAAATAAAGGAACGTTTTCGCAACAAGACATTAGAAAAAGAAAGAGGAGACAATCTAGTGCTACAATGACTAAAATATGTGACATGAAAAAGAAAGCAAACTACTTGAAATATAAAGCTCAATCATAATCACTTGATGGCCATTCAATTTGTAGTGAGATAGAGCAAGAATTTGCCCAAGGGCGAGTTGCTCAGGTGAAAACTCAAGGAAATTAAAGAATATGTACAATAAAAGTTATCCATTAAAGAGTAATTTATCATAAACATTTAAATATGGAATATGAATATGAATACTTATTGTCTTCCATGCACAACCACAACATATAGTAGTTAGTATTACCACTTGTGAACCTATTACACAAGCACTTGAAAGCTAATACTTCTTTTTCTAAAGTTTCTAAATTTATCTTATGACTATTTGTGGTAATCACAGGCACAATGAACTTAAAATTGAACAAAGCATCAAATATTAAAAAAGGAAGAGGTTCTACAAAATTTCTAAAGGAATGGGACATAGGAAAGAAACTCAACGTCACTTTAGATAAATATGGTGGAGTGATTGAACCTAATGTCAATAAGTACAGCATTGTAGTATGGTGTTTAGTTAAGATAGGGTTTAAATTGCTATTAAACTTTGTGGAATTTCCTCACATACCCCAGTACTTGAGAGATATGGCATAGGACGAGGTAGAGGTAAGAAGAAACTTTGTTTAAAATTTTAATTTATGATATAATTTTCACATATATGATAGTTACTAACTTTTATTTGTTTACTTACTTTAGTATAGTACTATGGTCTCTCCTGAAGCGAAAGGCATAATGATGTGTGCTTTTGCTAATGCGTGGAGGAAATGGAGATATAGAGTCCAAGTTAAATATTTTCTACCCTACTAGAATAATGAGGAGAAGCTAATAAAACCATCACTTGATGATCACATGGAATTTAATTAATGGATACAACTGGTAGAGTATTGGAAAGATGATGAAGTTCAGGTTTATAGCATATCATTTGTGTATTACCACTACATTTTTGAGGGAGTTGTTTAATTTATATGCACATATACTTAATTCATGGCAAGAAATTGCATGAAAAAATGTAGTAAATTTTAGGAAGAAATAATGCCTACATAGGACTAGTAGGACTTCTTTCGCTATTGTAGATCAAGAGGTAAGTTTGGTATTGAACAACTTATTTATTGATTCAATAGTTTGGATAATTAGAATAATAAGATGTTTAGTTTTCTAATCTCTTTATTTAATTGTATATTTCAATTGATAAAGCAAGGTTTAGATCCTACTGAGCTTGATACATGGATGGGATCTTGGTGTAGTGGAAATAGGATCAATGATGACTATAACATATTAGATTTGCATATAAGTATATGCTTTCTTATATATTGCTTTAAGTTTGACTCTTAATTTTTGGATCCCATTCTAGATGGAGTGTCTTTAGAAGATTTTGAACATTGATTAAAATCCTAATCTTACTTAAGAAGTTGCACTGAAACCCTAATCCTACCAGGGGTGGAAGTTTTAGTTAAAAACTCATGTTGTACTTTGGGTTACTCTAAACTTTTCTTTGCTTTCATGAGTTATCTTACTTCTCTAATTCATGTTTGCTACCTTCTTTAATATTTGCACATGCCTTTGTCTTTTTTCCTTTGTTATCTTCTATTCTTTAGTTTTCCTTGATTAGAATTCACAAATAAGATGACAGAGAGGACAATCTTAGCAGTTGAGGTAAGTAAATAGGACACCTATACCACATTCTGTCATAGATTTCTAACCAATTAAGCTGACTTCACTTGATACTTTCCTAGAATGGAAGGTTACATCTCTTGAAAAAAGCAAAGATATAAATGTAATGATATAAATACACCAGAAAATGTATTTAAGAAAGAAGAATTTTGAAATTTCTCTATTAGAAATGAAAGTAGTCTTACATAGATTCATCTCATATTAACATGGTACCTAAAGAAAACAAAACCCATTAAAATGAAACCAAAAAAGTGAAAGTATTCTAATTACATTTTAATGCACCATATGTTGGTTAAAGACCAAAATAAAGAAAGACACTAAAAAGATAAATGCAAGCATAACTACATGTTAATGCACCATGGGCTAGTTAATGATAGAAACAAAAGAAGAAATTAGGACTTCATTTAAGTAGAAGTTGATAATGTTTCAAAAAGGTCAGAGTCTAAGAGAACAAGAAAATTTAAGATGGAAATTTTTATAGCTGCTATGAGAAATGACAATCATGGTAAAGTGAAATGTCTCAGAAGAGAAATTACACCAAGTAAAAAGCATGTTACTGATGCATTGCGTTGTGTAATTCACAAAAGCAAGAATTTGAGGAACTACAAAAACTTAAGGATGAAGTGGTTGTGGAAATGCAACAAATGCAAACTCTAAAAGACAAAGTTGTATGTGAAAAAGAGCAATTCCTCATGGTGAAAGTACATATAAGCCATGTGTCCAAAAAGATTGAAAAGCTGATAAGTCAATATCTAAAATTAACATCCTTGTTGGATAGTGCTCAAGTAAGTGAGTGATTTGTCTAGTGCAAATTTTATTACGATTCTATTCCATTAATATATTGAAACTTGTAGGCTAAAGATGCATCAAGCTCTCATGAATCGAACTTGAATAGGTTGGATAATTGACTTAGAATTAAAGACTATGAGGTATTTTTGTTTAAATGACTAGAAAGTTAAAATTAGACCTTTTCCATATATTGCAGATTATAACTTCTCTTATTACATGCACTTTGCTTATCATAATTTGTTAAATCCAAGTTATTAGTGGAAAGTTTGAGAAGCGAAAAACTATGTGTTTCCATTTGACTTTGATATTAATTTTAAGTAAACTCATTTCTAATAACAGTAATTGGACAAAAATTTAGGTTGTTAATAAAAATTTTAAGAAGCACAAATGTTTGCAGTTTTTAAAGGATGATAAATTGCCCAAACAAACCATGAATGGAGTAGAAGATGTTCCATCTTGTAAAGCGAAACATGTGTAATATCAAATGATTGTACTCTTACTTACTCTTTCACCATACAGCCACATCACACATTCCTAAGCATAGATTTCACGATTAATGCAGATTGTGAATAAAAAGTTTGAGAAGCAAAAAAATGTGCAGGTTTAGAATGCATCAATGTTCCCTAAACCAACTTTGAATAGTTCAGGAAATGTTCCTTTTTCAAAAGTACCTTACGTATCCTTTGTTATTCTTTTATCAAATATAGTGTTAGCATGATATATATCATATGTTGTTGTCAAGATTTGACTTCATGGCTGTAGGTTGAGGGTCACCAACATAAGGGACAAAACATGGTATATTGCTTGATTAATAATAATCCAATCAAGGTATATATAATAGGTGAATTATGTGTGTGATGCAAAATGAGGACATACATTTGATCCTTTATTAAATGTGATTTTGGCTTATATTTGATTCACATTGAATTATAAAATGAATAGAATTGCAAAAGGTAGTGTTAGAATAGAATAATAAGAAAATGCGTTGAAACTCCTAGTACCTTAAATTAATTTACTGATAATGTATTTATTTCTCTTGGTCAAATCTAATCTACATATTGTTTTTAGATTGTGGCATCAACACTTATCTTCCTAGAATAATGTCTTATAAGATTATCATTTTTCTAATTGTTGTAAGTTAATTATTATACTTTAAGCATACATTCTGAACAACTTTATTGCTTTGTTTGGTGTTTGTTTTATTTAATTTGAGTAATTATTTTCATTCAATACTTATGATTAATGTTCATTTAGGTTGGGACTCGTGTGCACATATTTTGCCATAGAATATCAAAAATAAAATTGTAGCACACGGTATTGTTGTTGATATGATATTTGTTGCACAAGAAGAAGAGCCTACTTATGTGAAGGTCTATGTAGAAAAGGCTTTGGTACCAAATGCTAAATTACTGATCCCCTAAGATAGTTTAAAGACTATTAGAGAAGCTGTTCATAAATACATTGGTTGGGAATTGGTTGATGTACGTATGACATTTTACTTCTCTTTTTTTTGTTCTAAAATTTTAATATATCTTGGAGAAATTATACTTAATCAATTTATTATTTATTTGATTTTGTTGTAGGTCATGGAGATATAAAGATAAAATTTGCACATGCATGTGGCCGTATTTTTACAAGTAGTTGGACATATAATTTTTTGTAAATGATGATATATTCTCCTCTAAACTTTTTCTTGGTGATGATGTATTTCCCTCTAGCTTCTTAATTGTGGTACTAATACTTATCAACTTAGTCATTTTTTGAATATAGGAAACAATATATTTAATGCCTAGCAATTATGTATGAGGGAGTTCTTGGTTAATATGAATATATATTATTTTTTGTCTCAAAATTTTTTTTATTATGCTCATAATTTTTATATTTTGATGATTAGTTGGTTGTGGTTATTATTGTCTTTTAGGTGTTCTTATTGAAATAGTTAGAGCTTTTCAAATGCAAGTGTCATATTATAAATAATAATAATATTATATATAAGTAAATTATATTAAAGGTTTTTGGTATGCTAGACAAACCTAATAAATGAATTTTGAACTTGTTTTTGAATATTTGCTACAAGTATTAACTATAATAAAAACAGTTTTTGCTACAATCAACTACTAGCATACCAAAAAGTAGGTTTTTCAACACTTATTTGCTACGAAGAATATATTGTAACAAAAGATAAAAATTTCATAGCAAAAAGCTTTTGCCACGAGCTCCTTCCATAGCAAAGTATTTTTCACAGCTATATTTGCTATGGGATTAATTTTGTAGTGAATTCATAGCAAAAGACCTTCCAGCCTTTTGCTACACTACTTAAAACGTAATAAAAGGTCATTTTTGTTGTAGTGATATAATTGTATACTCGTCGCTTTCATGAACATTGTGAGTGACATCCTTAATCTTACTAAGACCATCCTACACCTACAAATTTAATACATGTGTGCAACATCTAACATGAAAGAAGGATCCACCAAGGACTAACTTGGTACTTAGTGATAAGCTGTGCTTGGGATTGCTTTTGCATGAGTCCTTGTAAGAAGCATTTATCAACACAAACTGTGAACACTTTGTTTTCAATTACCCATGCTTTCAAGCACTTAAGATAACATCCGCCATATTAATTCCACACCTTTGAGCTAGTACTTTCACAAAATTCAAAAGCCTCTTTTGAAATTGACATTCCGAATCAATGAAATGACTAGTAATTACCATGTATTTAGCAATTTGGTGAATTGATTTCTGCATGTTAGTAGTTAAACTAATCTTACTAACTTTTTTTAATTTTGCCTTTAATTTTTTCTCTGACTCATAGATTTCTAAATAATCATTTGGCGTAGTTTTACGAGTAATATTTTAAAATTCCAAGTCCACATGTTGAAAGCCCCATATCCAAACTTCATCCTCAACAATGCTAAAAAGTTGTTCATGTGCCATAAGTGCAGAAGCAATGATTTCTCTCTTCTTCTCATTACAATACCTAGCTGTGGGAGTTATAAAAGGGTTAATAGTTGACTTAGAAGGCTAAAAATGATGTCTAGCTTGAAACATATTATGCGTCATTCTTTGCAAGCAATTTTTTGTATATCTCCTTAGATGGCTAGTGCTAGCTCCCTATCCACTAGTAATTAATTTATTTATAAAAATCTGCATGTATCTTTATTTGCACAACCAATATCCTCAATCTAGTCAACATCACTCCAAACGGACAATGTTTTCTGCCTCTTTCTCTTAATGATGCAATAACTATCAGCACATTTTCTTCTAGTTAGCTTGCATTTGTTTGAACATGTTCACTACCTTGAGTGGCCTCATTGGGAGGAATAAAATTAGACGAAATTACTTTATTACTCTCTAACAAAGAAAACATGATGATCCTTAACATGATGAAAACAAAATAGTTAACAAAGTATACCGACAAAAAAATGATGCTGTATAATAATTAAATCTTAAAGTGTGTGTATTTAGATTATTACACAAAAATAAAATAAAATGAACCCGCAACCATAAAAGCACTAAAATTGAGATTAGTTGTTGCACTTCACATGAATGTATAAGCATATCTATCTATTACCAACAATTTCTTTTACATATTGAGATAGATAGATAGATATAGATATATGTAGAGAGAGAGAGAACATGTGAAATCCCATAGGTACACACAATATCACATAATGATATGGGAGATAGAGAGAATCTTGGTTGAAGTTATCTTTTGAAGATATTCCACTTATGAAAAATATTTCATTCTTATCATTTAGATAATAAGTTCTATCTTTTAGATTTGTTTCTTTCTAGATAGATATTAGATTTTAAATTTGTACTATCTTTTAAGAGTTAGATATTATTTTATATTATCATAGAGAATTAGGTGTTGTTTTACATTATCTTTTAGGAAGTTAGGAGTTATAGAGATAGGTATAAATTTGTCACATTCCTATGAGTTATAGAATGAGGATTCTTTGAGAGCTCTATAAATAGACTCACATATGTAGCTTGTTAGACAACTTGAGAAATAGAAATCTTTGGATTTTTTTCTCTCTACGAGAAAGATTTTTACTTTGTTTTGAGTCTTGTTGCGTACAGGCTTGCTTTTATTCAAGCTATTCAAGCAATAAATAGATTTTCTTTTCATTTTTCTTTTCTCCCAAATTTTACCCACTGCACCTTTCAACAACACTACTGCAATCTTGTCTTTCTTGTTCACTTTCACTTTCTTTCCATTATACTACATTCTCATTCTCATGGTAGCATTTAACATAAACGCTTACCAATTTTTTGTAACAACCAGTGAAGGTGAAAAGCTGCAATGGCGTTGACGGCTGAACTTGAGGTTTAATAGCAATAATCATAGTTAACGCTTGGCTTTTTGAGTAATTTGGTTTAGAAGGAAAATTAGAGTTAAACTATTAATTAGTAGTAAAGAAGGAAAATAAATGAATAAAAAATATTTATAAAATAATAAATTATGTTACAATAGATTATCTTATTAATATATAATACATATATAATTATTTTATATTATTAAGCTAGAGTGTGTGTGCATATATGTAATTTTATGTATGGTTTTGAGATTTTGATTAGACAAACTTGAGCAATCATGGGAGAATCGTGACGGCAGTAGGAAGTGGGACACAAATATTTTCTTAGCATTTAGTTTTATGAATTTTTTAAAGTAAGATTCAATGATTTCTTGAATGCATTAATGAGCTTAACACTACAAGAAAAAAATATTATTTTATAATAACAATTAAGTTTTGTGAGTGATTAAATGTCCATGAGGGAGGTGAATTAGGTTTAAGAGATTTCAATGCTATGGAAGTTTATCAATCAAAATATATTTTGGCATTTCATAAACTATTTAAGTCTTTTGCAACAAACAATTTTGGATACTGACTGGAATTTGTAAGTACCAGTTAAGATATCAGTCAAACCAGTAATAAGAAAAAGAGTCAAAACAAATAGACACTGGTCTTTACAAATGTTTGGCAAGCCTACATCCTCTACATTAATTTTCACTTAGGATTTTAAACCGATCAAATTAATATGTGTATAATAATATTTACACATATGATATTAGTAATTTGATAGTAGTAAACAATAAGGGATCAGAGACACCCTAGCAGGGTGAAAAACTAGCACTTCACAAAGAGCTAAACTAGAATCCCAGACAGGATAAGGCAAATTTTAGAGTACTATAAAACTATCTGCTTATGAACATGCTCAAGGGAACTTCTATTAGATTCGCTTGTACAACCTCTGTAGACTGATACATGAGTTGCTGTCATTCCGTATGGCAACCTTTAGTCTTTTCTTCTAGACCAAAATCAAGAACAATGCAGAAGATTTCAAATGGTACCACCCTATTATTTTTTCACCTAAAGGTCCTTAGAGCAACCAAGCACCGATTTGTTCTCTTCATGGGGTCCCTTCCATCCATCTTCACCACTAGGTCTTTCAAGATACAAATTGCTTTGTCCTCATCTCCCCAAGGTCCATCGAAGGCAAGCTCCACTTGATCTTTTCCACCACAAAGCCCCGCAAAAACACATGTAAAGCAAGGAATTAGCAACAATTAAGCATAAAATGTGTATGTGAGTATCACACAACTCCCCAATACACTTAAAACATTTCTCTCCCAACTTAGTGATTTACACTCTTTAATTACTACATAAATTCACTTTTATATTCTTATGTCCATCGGCTATAAGTTCTTATTAAGGATAAAATCTGTTGGAGTTGAATGAGGAAACAAGTTAACCTTGGTATTCATACATTTATTCCTTAAACAGCAGATGATTCAATAATTTCAGCACAATGTGATTTCTTTCCTAGGTTGCAAATATGCAAATCAAACTAGATTTTGTAGGAGATCTTTTATTGATGGAAAGTAATCCAATGCATGAAAAATTCGAGCAAACAATGTACAAATAGATTCTAGTAGATAATGTGTATACTTTTTAGTGCATAATTCAAGGAGTAATTTTGTCATGATCAAAATATCATAAATCATCAAAAGGGTTAACAAGTTTTATTACTATTGTCAATTGATGACAAATTCATATAATAATAATTAAGTGACAACAAATTGATAATTGATTGGGCATTGTATTTAAAAGTACCAAAATCTATTTACATTTTGTGAATCAGTCCCCACCATAATTTTAAAGTTTTGACTCCCCATCTCTAGTTCGTTTTGAGTTCACTACCTAGCCATTTAGATTGACAAAAATGACTCCATTTTATTTTATTTTTTAATTATCTATTGAGAAGTCAATTTTCTTCTCTATCTCTCTACTTATCACCCTCTCTAGTATGTCCTCTATTTCCTCTAAAACATGGATTCTTCTCATTTTTCTTTCTCTTAGATCTCTAAGAATACAATAATGTGAGAAGTGTCATATCCCCGTCGTTTCTCCTCTCTCTTTACTACTTTGAAAAAGCAATAAGAAAAATGGCACAGAGGAAGAGCCAACAACAGGTCTAAATTACATCCAAGAGGTGGTTTTGAAGAAGAGGAAAAATAATGAGAATTGGGAAATTTATAAAAAAAGGTTAAACATCTCAAGTCTGATAGTTTCTTCACACTTTCAAAGATTTTGTGCTACTTGAGAATGAGGAAAATATCCAATGAGGTATTTGTGAAATGAAACGAAAAGACAATAAAAATATGGCAAAATATAAAGCCTTATGTAACCTATGGTTATCTCAATGTTAAGAGGGCAAAGGACTTGTTTTACAAGAAAGATGTTGTAAAAACAAGGAAGTGGTAAGTTTTGTTTAATAGATGAATGTTGCTAAACTTATCTTTGTACTAAGAAATGAATCCTTGATTTTTTCTCAGAGTATTGCAATTTTTGTAGCAATTTGGCTTGCTTGAATGTTTGAATTTCGTATGTATTGATTGTTTAGTATACTTTCAATGTCATAAGTAGTACCTCTATGCTTTTGAAGTTATATGTACTTTATTTTACAAAAATACTTTATTTATGCAATTCAATACTTAGCTTTTCAATGTTCAATACTAGATGTATTCATTTCAGTACTTACACATTGATACTACAATATTTTATTTTATTATATATTTGAATTTGTTATTTACTTGCTCTTCCCATTTTCACCAATATCAAAATGCTTGCACCTCTTAATAACATGTTGAGAAACATGTTTACTACACTGTCATTGTAGGCTCGACATAATCTTATTAGTTTCTTTGCCTTCTTGTTGAATACCATATTCTATGAAAATACTGTTGTTATGAGGTACATGTGCCTGTCCAACACCACCATAAAAAACCAATGAACCTCTCATAACTATGTCATTACTATGAGTAATAAATCATGGTTTAATAATCATGTAATAGTTTATCTAGTTAAATTCAACATAATCTCCAAGAATGATACTATAAATTGACAAAAAAAATACCAAGTTTTAGGATTTTTATACTAGATCTTTGCATTTTTGTACTAAAATTGCCTTGTCATGTATTTACTTGGTGTGTTTTTGCACTTGCTTTTTCTCCGGCCTATTTTACCTTAATTCCATGTGTGAAACAACACATAAGATCCTCTAATATAATAAATTCATGTTCTCTTCAAACGATCATGCTGCCAAATCTCTTTGTTGGTCCCTTATGTATGATGTTCATCCCACTTTAGTTTCTCATTTCTCAAATGTATTATTATAGTACCTCATTTCAAAAATATATATCATCATCACCCTTACTTGCAAATTTTCGTTAGTGCTTAACCGAAGTTCATCCAAAGTAGTCAAACTAGAAAGATAATTTGCACTTTTTGCTTTTTTATTTTTCGCCACAAATTTGTTCCATTTTTGCTATTGAATTTTCGTATAATGAGATAAATGACCATGTAAAATCCTGACCCAGATTCCATGCAAGCAACCTGCTATCATTTGCAAAGTGCAATCAATATAACTTAATACTATTTACAAGGTTTTGAATAATTTACCTTACAAAATCATTTAAATTGTTTTTAGACACAAAATAGGACCTTTGATGATATTCTTACTAAGTTGAATTGCACAACCTAGATTATAATACCAAATACTAGCCAAGCTAGAGATAAGACCAATAGATAAACTTTTTTTATTTTATTTTTAAATTTAGACCAACACATAAACTTCGCTAGCTAATACTTCAATAACTATAATGATGCGTTGTGCATATGAAAAAGGGATTGCAATCAAGAAATAGAAAAGGAATATGTAAGGGAAAGGCTATCTCTCAGTTCAAGAGATAGTCCTAACTAGGGTTTAAGAGCCAAAATCTAAACATTACTTGGATACTTCTTTAGGAACCACAAAGGATGAGTTAGATATATTACATGCAATAGTTGGACCTGAATTTTGTGCAACATAAATAATTTAAATTATTATAATAAACATATAAAAATAAATAAATAAATTGATCAATAGAAATTCATATTAGACAAATGAGTGTATTAAAAAATGTGTTAGAAGATATTGCTAGCTTGTATATTGAAAAATATGTGGGAGATTGTTCCATATAGGAAAGAGACAGAAAGGGTTTCATAATATATAAAGTCATTGTAAGACATAATATTTGAATAATTATAAGGTGGAGGGAAAATGTTAAAGTTAATATATTTTATTTATCTATAAAAGCTCTTAGCACTTTTACTTAATGAATCAAGTTTAGGTTTGATGTCATTATTAATTAATTTACTAAATTGCTCTTATAGTCAATTTTTTGTAGTATCACATATCTTTAAAAAAGTAAAGAATAAATTTCTCAACAATAAAGACAGAATTGGAGTTGAAAGCAAACCAAAAAAATTACCAAAACTTATTGTAAACCAGTGGAATGCAATCCTCTCTTTTGTGGAACAATATTATTCCAATTTCAAAATTTTGTTGTGAGGAAATCCTCATTTTGTTATGAGAAAATTAGGTATTTTCTATTTTTTGTTGAACTTTTAGTGGTGTTCTCTACTAATAGGATTTAATGAGTAAAATTATTTGTTTTTCTACTCTTACCCTTATCTAAAGGAATATTCCATCCATGTGTGTTAAATCTTCATCAAATACTAATGAAAGTTTATAAGTAGGGATGATGGTGATATATATTTTAGAGATGAGGGACTAAAGTGGGACAAACACCATACATGAGGGATCAATAAAGAGATTTGACCTAATAGTCGTGATAGTACGTATGTAAATGGTTGGGAATACAAATACCCACATCGAAATCTAATAAATCTCTCATGATATATATTGATCCTAAGACTAATAAATCATGATTTGATAATCATGGAATGACCAAATTAGGGCAAATTCAACTTAATCTCTAACGTACTAAGAATAACATTGCAAATTGACCAAAAAATAGTAAAATTTGGAATTTTTATACATCATCTCTATATTTTTTCACTAAATTTGCCCATGTTTTGTACCTATTTTGTGTGCTTTTGTACTTGATTTTTCTTTGACCACATTTATCTCAATTTTATGGGTCAAACAACACATAAGGCACCCTAGTACAATAAAATCATGTTTCTCTCAAATAATGATTGTGATAGTACATGTGCCAATGGTTGGGAACAGAAATGCTCACAACCAACTACTTGTATTCTCATTCATACTAGTGTAAGTTGTTGGTGTATGAGATCAATGTACCCTTCCACACCATCATCAAAAGCCAATGAAACTTTCATGACTATATTAGCCCTAGAATTAATAAATCATGCTTTGATAATCATGCAATGAGTCAGATTATGACAAATTCAACTTAATCTCTTATATACTTAGAATGGTACTATAAATCAACAAAAGAATATTGATTTCGGAGATTTTTATACTAAATCCTTGCATTTGTTTATTGAATTTGCCTTGTTCTATACTTATTTTGTGTGTTTTTGTGCTTGATTTTTCTTTGGTCCAGTTTACCTCAATTCCATGTGTGGAACAATACATAAGATCTCTAATATAATAAAATTATATTTTCTTCAAGTAATATCGTGATAGTATGTGTGGGAAAATGAATTATATGTGTGCAAATAATACGTGTACAAATAGTTTGGAACATGCAACATATAAATTATGCAAAAGCGTTTGTACTAATATAGCCATGAGAGGTTTAGTGGTTTTCAATTGTGGTGTCAAAAAGATATATTTGCCTCATTCATTAATTGTTTATACTACTATAAATGAGAACACAAGTGGTTAGATATGGGTATTTATGTGTCCAATAATTTGCGCACATACTATCATGACCATTACTTGAAGAAAGCATGATTTTAGTACACCAGAGACTCTTATGTATTGTTTCATCTATCAAATTGAGTAAATTCATTTAAAAGAAAAGAAAGTTCAAAACACACCAAATAAGTGCAAAATAAGGTGAATTAAGTACAAAACTTGGAAAATCAAGTACAAAAAACTAAAATAATGGTACTTTTACAATATCATTCTTATTACATTAGAGATTAAGTTGAATTTGTCTTAATTTGGCAATTGCATGATTATTAAATCATGATTTATTAGTTCTAGAATTGATATAGTCATGAGAGGTTCATTGGTTCTTAACGATGGTGCCAAAAGGATACATTTACCTCATCCATAAATAGTTTATACTAGATGAATGAGAACACAAGTGGATGGATAGGGCTATTTGTGTTTCCAACAATTTTCACATGTACTATCACGATCATTACTTGAAGAAAATATGATTTTAGTGCATTAGATGGTCTTATGTGTTGTTTCACTCATTAAATTGAGGTAAATTCGATTAAACAAAAAAGAAGTACAAAAACACACCAAATAAGTATAGAATAAGATGAATTCAGTATGAAACTTAAAGAATCATGTACAAAAAACTAAAAAAATGGTACTTTTCTTCTTGATTTATTGTATCATTCTTAGTACATAAGAGATTAAGTTGAAGTTGTCTTACTTTGGCCATTGCAAGATTATGAAACCATGATTTATTAATCATAAGACTGATATAGTCATCAGAGCTTCATTGATATTTTATGGTGATGTCAAAAAGTTATATTTACATCATTCATCAATGGTTTATAACCATATGAATAAGAACACAAGTGCCTAGATGTGGCTATTTGTGTTCCCAACCATTTGCATAGGTATTATCACAACCATTACTTGAAAAAAACATGATTTTAGTGCATGAATAGAGATTATATGTTGTTTCACCCATCTAATTGAGGTAAATTAGACCATAGAAAAAACAAGTACAAAAACATGCCAAATAAGTACAGAGTAAGGTAAATTTCAGCGTAAAATTTGAAAAATCAAGTACATAAAAGTAAAAGTTGTGTTTTTTCTTGATTTACATAATCATTCTTAGTACAAAAGAGATTAAGTTGAATTTATCTTAGTCTGGACATTGCATGATTATTAAACCATAATCTACTAGTCCTATGACTAATATAGTCATGATAGGTTCATTGGTTTTCGATGATGCTGTTGAAAGCATACATTTACCCCATTAGTTAATGATACTAGTATGAATGAGAACAAAAGTGGTTGAACTATGTAGCTAAGCTACTTTTTTCTCTTTTTGTACTGGGAAGCCATCCTTATATTATATTAGAGTGTAGCAAGACACCCTTACATTGTATCACACTACAACAAATTGCACTTCTTGTAACAAAAATTGTGGTAACAAAGTAAAAATTCATTACTAAATCATGATTTTTCGCAATCAGACTGGAATTTTGTTACTAAAGCACTCATCTTAGGTAACCAAAAAAAAATATTTGTTACTTTTAATAAATATTTGTTACCCAAAATTTTTATTCTTTTGTAACTAAAGAAAAATTTGTTATGAAAACTGAAGTATTGCCACAAGTAATTTTTCCCACCTTTCAGAAAGACATATTTGTAACAAAAGTTTTTGCTTTTTTGTTATGTTAACAAATTTGTTACAATTAAGTATTTGTTACTACAGTTAATAATTTACCCTCTAAAAAATTTTTTCTTCCTAAATTTTCTTATAAAAAATGGTAACAAATACTTTTTTTAACTAATTTTAAATAACAATTAAATACAATCTCACCTAAATTTTGTTTCCCTCTAAAAATGTATTCCCTCCAAATTTGCTCCAAAGTTTCTTCCTTCAAAATTTTGTTCCCTCCATAAATTAATTTAATTTAAAGTGTAAAAAATATTTTAGTTATTAATATCACAAGTCATCACAATTAAAAACTTCCTCAAAAAATTAGAACCCAAGGACCAGTAGACTGGTGACAGTAACAGCTATTTCTAAGAATACGAAGGTAAGGGTCTCCCATCCTAGGTTATTGCTTTGTTTAACTTACTCTTGAACTATTACACTCTTGTGAGGGTCTCCTATTCTAGGTTATTGTTTTGTTTAACTTACTCTTAAATTGTTGCACCCTATGAGAATCTGCCAATCTGGCACTTTTCTTTCTATTTGTTATTTATGATGAGCCCCTATGTGGGTTTCTGTTTCTATACATACTCAAAATTGTTTGAGATCTAATTTGTTATCTGTTATTGATTTCTTGATTTGAATACCCCTATGAGGGTTATCTTTGATATCGATTCTATTTTCTATTTGTTCTGGTGCCTAGAACTCCTTCTGTCATGTTTGGTACTTGTCTTGATCGTTATCTATCTTGGACTTGTTGTCAGATGCCTTGCTGGCATACTCATTTACTTTTACTTGTTATCTAATCAGTTGGCTTATTTGTACTTGTTAGTCTCTATATTGCCTTGTCAGCAATGAATTACTAGTTTATCTATGTTATACTTGTTGTACTCATTTGGAGAACTGTACGTAGGCCGAGTGCTAATCCTATGCAGAATGTTGGGATACATAGGACATGCTTTGCAGTCTGCCTGGGTGTCCATGATACACTAAGCAATCCACTTAGGTATCAACGGTATGCTAAGCAGCTCAGTTAAGTATTCGTAGTGTGCCATACGGTCTGTATAGGCACACTAATTGTTTGCCAAGCTGTCACGCTTTGGGAGTATTTGTTTGATTAGTATAAGGAGATTTTGATATACAGGTTTGTTCTGATTTTTTGGACTGCATATTATATTCGAGTTTGTTATGTTTTGATTGCATTCTAATTATTTTCGTTTCCTCTTTGAACAATAAGGCCGATGTAGCTTCTTTGTCTACATTGGGTTGTTGTATGTGTCGGACAAGCCATCTGTATTTCCTCCTGACTGTGATTGGTTGAGATGCTCTGTACCTCCCAAGCATAATTAATTAAGATGATCACGGACCATTCGAACCAACAATTACAACCCCAAATTAGTACATATTAGTAGTCTTGAATTTGATATTATTTTTTCTTGTACTTGTCATTGTTTGCATACCGAACTTGTTATTGATTGTTCTTGCTTGTTCTTGATACATTTCTATTTTGAATATAAATTGACAATTTGTTGGGTGGATTTTGCCTTGACAGATCCCTGTTATTTCTTATTAAGAATATCCCTCATTAAGTCCTTCGGACTTACTCTCCCATACTATTCATGTTTCTTAGACAGGATAAAGTGGCAAATGTGGATCTTTAGCTTGGGTTGAAGAAGAGATACAATCTATAATTGAATAGGTGCTTATGTGTAAGTTTAAGATCTCTTAAATGCTAAGTTTGGAATAGAGATGTTGTGATATGTCAAAACTGTTAGTTGGGATTTGAGGCTTGTATAATTTTGTTAGGTGCTCAGGGGTTGAATCATGATATGTATATTGTGTTTTATTGTGATTGATAGCTTGAAATTTTGTCGTTGTTTTTGGTTAATTAAATTTTAAAAAGTATTATGAATCATATTTTAAGTTTGAACTGGAGTGGTGCCTCAGCTTAGGTGCCATCCCAGGAGGGGGCGCTACATATTCTATAGATATCCATATATTAATTGTATGTATGTTTTACTATGTAAATTGTTAAAATGAAGATAACTTTTGTGGTCTAATATAGTATAAAAAAGTACAAGTTGTTCTTAAGAATTAGTTGATCTACATATTATATTTCTCTAAAAATATAAGTTTCCCTTGTTACAGATTTTAGAAAATTTATTTTTAATTAAAAAAACTTTAGTCTATATGTGTAATTAATTTCATTTTAAAAATTAAAATTTTTGTACTAATATTGATGTGGACAATTTGAACATGCATTTTTTGAAAATTTTCTATTGTTAAATTAATGCTAATTGTTTTGAAATTGATCAACTTGTATAATTTTAATATAGTTGGAAAATTTTAAATTATTTTGAAATACCCATGACATTGTAATATAAACATAGTAATATAGTTATAAATTTAATGAAATTATTTTTATCCCTATATATTTAATTAAATTATTGAAGAATTATTAGCATCCTTAACAAATTTGTAGATGTCGTTGAAAATTTACGTTAAAATTCAAAAATATCTTTCAAAAGATGCTCTGATTATTTTTCAGACAATAATACCCCTAGACTTATTTGTAACTTTAACATGGGGTTTAACTTCAATATCATTTAAATTACTCAGAATAAATTAAATAATTTTATTAATTATTTTTTTAAATATTAAATAATCTTTTAATTGAAGTTGAATTAAAAAATAAAATTTGATATTATATATTTATATTGATATTATATATATTTCTATGATATTTATATTGATGTATGAAATTTTGTATTTTTTATGAGGATTTTGTTATATAAATTTAATTTTTTTGGTTATTTTTTTTAAAATTTTTAATGAAGGTTGATTGGGCATTTCAAATTTGTGGAATGTTTATAAATAAATTGGGTAAAATTTATTTTCATCCAAGAGGTTAAGTTATTGAATATATTTACAATACTAACCAATCAAAAAATATATATCTATATATATTTGTACTGTTAGCATTATCTCCATATTGTTAAATTATAAATACAATTAAAAATAACAACACAAAAATAAAAATATCACAAAAAATGGTCAAGTGATTAGCAAAATTAAATATTACTTCAAAAACTGATAAAGTAAAATTAAATTTAAAACTTCAAATTTTAATATTTAAAAGCATAAAACATTTAAAGACATCTCATATAAATGATGTTATAAACAACAAATTTCAAGATTATTCAAAGAGAAGTTAAAAAGAAAAAAAAAATCATTCCAAACATAAAAGTCCATGAATATTATTTTATACTTTATTAAAAATAAGAAAATATTATGCAATAAAAAATCAACATATAGTTGCATTAAAAATAAAATATTAGAATAATATAGATAAAATATATGAGAATAATATAGAATACAAGATTGATTAGAAAAAAAACTTATAATTATAATACTTTAAAATTACTTTAAATTTAAAAGACGATGAGGAAATATATTAAGTTAAAACTTAAAATATAAATAATTAGATAATATATTGATGACTATGAATTTAAAAACAATCTTATTTAATATTAAATTTTGATTAAAATCAATTAAGTTAAGACAAAACTATGATAGTGAAGATAAAAAACTTAAAATAAATCAAAATAAATATATACAATAATTGTAAAGTTAAAATCAATATTAGTATATAAGTTAATAGAAACATTTTAATTTGACTCATAACTTAGTTATCGAATAATTAAGTGAAGAAAAGAATTTGACATTTGTCATATAAAGTTAAAACTATAGTAAATTGATAAAATAATTAAACTTAAAATTGATTTTAAAATGTGAATTAGTGACAAAATATGATGATGAAATTAGAATGTAAAATAAAATATAGAAAAAATAAATTATTGTGTCAATCTCCAATTTTTGTATAAATATAATTGGATATTCATACTATATTTTGCAAGAAAGAAAAAAGTAGTGAATAACAAAAAAAGTTGTTAACCTATCAAATAATCAAAATCAAAATTTCTCATTATTTCATATATTCTCATTTTATACATACATATATATATATATATATATAAATTTATCATTGATTCTCATTTCTCGTTATTTCATATATTCTCATTTTATACACACACACACACACATATCTATCTATATATATAAATTTATCTAAAAAATTTTAAATAATTTTTAATTTATCTTTTTTCTTTCGAATTATTCATACATGTTTACTTATTTTTTCTATTTATACTTATTCGCATATATATAATATACATATATAGAAATTTATCAACAAAATTTAAATTACTTTTATTTTTATATATTTTTTCTATTTATTCATTCCGAATTAAATAATATTTAATATTTATAAAATTATATATAATAAAAAATTTTATTCATACTTATAAACATATATAGTGTGTATATATACACCACAAGAAAATAGGTTAATCGTAGCATATATTTTGTGATGGTTTGTCTCAACCGTCACAAATTATTAATTTGATGGTAGTTAAGCAGCAATTTATCCAACCCCCAGTGAAATTCATAATAAATGGTGGTTGTTAATGTAACCACCACTAAATGAATTACTTCGAGCTAGTTTTTTTACACCGTTGCAATTAATAGTATTGTTTCTTTTACTTATTAGATTGTCCTTTTTTTTTTACTTTAAAAGGTTTTGTTCATAATTTTTTAATATATATATATATATATGTAATGCCAATTATTTTTGATAAATATTTTTTTTATAAATTTCTAAAATGAAGTATTTTATAATATAAACTCTTCTATAAAATGTAAAGAAGTTTTTACTTAATTATTTTTAAAATTTGAACATACTCCTGTAATAATCTAAACTGTATGAATTTTAAGTTTTTATTTTATTCATACATTGCAAGGCTTATTTTATAAGATAAAATTTGATATTTTTTAAACATAAAAAAATTTTATAATCTACTTTCATTAAAAACTTAGCCAAACACCCACGTAGTCTATACTTTTACTTGTCTATTAATACTATATATTTTCATTAAAGAAATGAATTATTATAGTATTTTCTTTACCTAATACTCACAATGCAAAAATATTGCTCCTTTACCTAACAATTTATATATACGTATATGTAATAAAATTTCTTTGCTTCATGTAGCTGTATTATATAATCATCCCACACTTTCTATTTATTTCTTTTAGGTCACTATTTGATGCTTTTATTTTATTTATTCAATTGACAATTATGAGTTTATTTTTAAAAATAATAATATTCTTCTAAAATATTCTAATAAACTAATTATGTCATATCATTAATTTTCAAAACTTACTTTTAATAGTGTAAAAAATTCACACATTTTACTCTTTCGACTAATATTTTTTATAATTTTATTTTATTTATATTAAGAACTAGGGATATAAATGAAATGAAAAGATTTGTAAATTGTTCAAGCTCGTCAATTAAATGAGCCAAACTAAGTTTAATATGTATAAGTATCTATGCATACATCCATATTAACAAAGGTTAGTTGTAGTCAAGTTGGCAGAGTTCATGTTCAAGGCTAAAGTAGGTAAGAGTTCAAGTCTCCATTCCAATTGATTTTGAATTTCCATTTCCAACGGGCAGGTGGTGGGGTGGCTCCATTCTAGCGTGTGGGTTGGGCAAGTAGGGCGCATTGTGGGCGAGCGCATTGAGGACGGGTGCGTCGCGGGTTGGGAATAGGTGGGCGGCAAGGCAGGCTCCATTTCTAGCATGTGGGTCGGGCAAGTCGAGCGTGCACATGTGAAGGCAGGATGGGCCATAGGTCGAGCGGGTTGGGCCACGTGTTAAATGTAACAAAAATTTTACACTCTTTCCTAACGAAACTCTTGGTTATTTCCATTAATAATGAAATATTTTTTTTAAATTAAAATATTATTTAACTAATAGTAACCAAATTTTTGGTTACATAAACAATTTGTAACGAAACTAAAATAAATAAATAATATTATTATAATATGCATTGGTAATGAAAAATAAAAGGTCACAAAACTGCCAACATTTCGGTAACTAAGTATTTCGTTAGATTATAGAAATCTATGGTAACTAACATTGTTTTGCCACTAATAAAAAGTTTTGTGTAATGAAACAATTCATTGCCATAAGTTCATCATTCGTAACGAACCAAAAAATTTGTTACCCAGACTTTTTGCGATGTGCTTTAGGGAACTAAACTTAAGTAACAAATTTTCGTTACCAATAGTTTAGGTGATGAATTTTAGTGTTATCATAATGAAATTATTCGTTACTAAAATTGTACTTTGTTGTAGTGTCAGAATACAACAAGCCATGCTCACAGTTTAGAATTGTAGCAACTATATGTGCTCAATATCTTATTCTATCCCAAATAATGACACTACAAAAGAATTCATGACTATCAATGAAGAGATCATTATATTAATGTAAAAAAAATAAGTAATAAATATTATCACTCCAAATTATCTTGAGATAAAAAGGAATCAATAATCTTCTATTGTCTGCTAGGCATGCAACTGCACCCTCTATAATCTATTTTCCCCTTGAAATTCACCAAAAGGCTTTCTAGCACATTCAACACCAATGTCTCCATAGACAACAAAAGCATCCTTCTCGTACAACCTATATAATTTGCATTAAGAAACAATAGTATGCGGTGTTCTTATCAACAAATCTAGTATTAAAATTACCTTATACTGTATAACTTGTATAAAAGTTAGTTATTTATACAAAGAGATGAAGTACTAAATATCAAATTTTAGAGTATTTAAACTTACCCTCTACTATATCAATAGCTTCCTTTCAAGTATCCTCACCTATGCAACATTAGTTTTACAATAAATTCAAATTTTAGTGTTGCAAAATGGTAGAAACATAATGACACTTAACAATGTAGTACAAGATTTATGTGTAGATATATCATTTGTGCAATTTTCAATCATCAATATAAAACTATGAAAACATGAATTACAATATTCAAAGTCCCTTAATTGACATAACATTAAAAATATTTCTAAAATTTACTTAGCTAAATAACTAATGTAAATTATACTTTATATGAAGTATATACATGCTAAAATTAAATATGTACTAATTAAAATAAAATATCAAAACAATAAATAAAAAAATCATTATCACTTCTTCAAATACATATTTAGTTAGATTAGGATTTTTTTTCTTTAAAAATCTAAATGTGGGATTAATTGAATATTTGCTAACAAAATATTAAGTAAAATAACAAAAATTAAGTATATATAAAACAAAGTGTAAAATATAAAAAAATATTGAGAAAAATTTAGTAGAAAAACAGAAAAAAATAAAAATCAATCTAAAACGTTACCTCTTCATCTTTGAACATGGGCTTGAAAATAGAATTGGTCTTATTGGGTCTTCAAGAATGGTGAAATGTAGCTTCAAAGATTGAGTAGAAAATGAAAAAAATTGAAAAAAAAAAAGCAGCAAGAAAAAGCTATAAAGCATTAAAGAGAGTAATGGTGCCACAATTTCGTAGAGAGAATGCCTCGAGAGTGGAGGGAAAATTGTGGAGAGAAAAAACATGAGGGAGAAGTAAACTAAAGAGAAATCGTGTTTGAATAGAGATAGTTAGGTATTTTTGTGATTTTAATTGTAACTTTGGGTTATTTTTGTCTTTTTGACTAAAGTAGTGAGTGAACTCATGAAAACTCAAAATTTGAGTGGAAAGTGTAAAAACGATCAAATAGAGACTGAAACCTAAAATGAAAATAGCTTTGGTGACTTTTTTCTATTTAACCGAAAATGATTTGGACCAAAATTTATTCTATTACCATATCAGTTAAGATATGCATGTGATAGTAATGATAACTTAAATACAATTAATTTATTGTAAGTGTTATACTTATAATATAATAATTATTATAAACTAAAAATCATTCTCACTTAACATATTTTGTTATTAAAAATTTTGATAAAGCTATTTTATATTATATTATATTATTACTATTGTTGCTGTTGTTGTTGTTGTTGTTGTTGTTGTTTATATTAAGAAAGATAAATGAGCTGGTCTCTTCGGCTTTTCAAGCTTTAGAAGACCTAAGTCTTGTGTATTTAGTTAAAATATTATTTTTTAAGCTTTGATCTAGCCTTTTTATACAATAGGGTAGGCCAATAATCCCTAACATGGTGCCTAACCTATTCCTCTCCCTAATCACTAGTGATAATGTTATTGTACTTCTATTTTTATTTGAAAACTTTAGTACATAATTGAATTCTTGAGACATTCAACAGCAAAATTATGACCTAAATTCAAGTCCAATTTCAAACATCTAACCAAATGCGAGAATACACGTTAGTATCATTTCTCCCTCATAATTTGTATAAAGCCTAGATTCCATTAATATCATCTCTACCCCCATCCTTTTCTTTGAACTAGATATTATAGAAAACATTTACTAAAAAAAACACTGTTCTTTTCTGATGGAAAGTCTCCCTTGAAAATTTTCAAAGGATATTTTTTATGGATTTACAAGGACAAATGGATTGATCATAAATCCAATGGAAAATTGACAAAAAACTAACTGTAAATTTGGAGTGGATTTTGGGGAAAAGAGTGCAAACATATTTGACAAATTGTTTGTTCGAAGGCTATCAAAAACTTAATTCCAGTGGATAATTTGATGGAATATCCAACGAAAAGTTGAATTTTTTTTGTTTTTTAAAAAAGTTGTTTCCCAAAGGAAATTCCATTGAAAATTTCCAACAATTTCTGTCGGAAAACTTAATAAAATCATATGTGCTCTCTTTTTTTTTCTTTATTTCTTTCTTTTCTCTTCTCCTTCTTCCCCCACCTTTGCCCTCCAAATAGTTCCCACCCCCTTTCCCCGCTGTCATCCACTGCTACAGTCGTTCCCATCACATCACCACCGACCTTCTCCACGTTTGCTGTTGCTGCTACTTCTGTTTCCGTTGGCACGTTGTCGGCACCAGCCTGTCTTTGAGCTCACCACACCGTTGCCATTCCTCTGTTGCATCATTGAGTAAATTTTCCTTAATTTTTAATACTTTTATTTATTTAGTCAGTTTTGATGTTAGTATGTTAATTTATCATGATTTGTACAATTTAGTATGATTTGTTGTTAGTATATTTAGCTCAGAGTTGATATTTAGTATGATTTATTGTTAGTATGATTTGTATGATTTAGTATTATTTAGTCTTAGTTTGTTTAGTTTAGAATTGGTGTTTAGTTTAGTTAATTTGATATTGTTAGTATTTTAATATGTTTAGTTTAGTCTAATTTGATATTGATATTTAGTTTATTTAGTTAATTTGATAAGAAAGTATATTTAGTTTAGAATTGGCATTTAGTTTAGTATTGATATTGTTAGTTTGTTTAGTTTAGAATTCATATTTAGTCTAATTTGATATTGATTTTTAGAATATTTAGTTAATTTGATATTTGAGTTTGGATTGAGTTTTATATTTATATAATTTTAGTTTAAAATTTAGTCTAGGATTGGAAAAGGGAGTTGCATTGAATTGCATATAAGATAACATAGGCTATCCGAAATAGCCAAGGTAGCTCATGAAATAATAATTAATGTTGAGGTCACAAAGAAATATTATTGAGGCTGAATGCTCAAAAAAATCACATAGGATAACTTAGACCACCCGAAATAACCAAGGTAGCTTACGAAACTAAATTCCATCTTATTCTAAGTGGTCATCTTACAAATTATTATAAACATAAATAACTACAAATTTAACTAAAAATTATGTTTCTTGTTGTAACACCCCTAAAATTTTATTTATTTTATTTATAATATACGATTTTTTCATTATTTGAAAATTTTATGAATTTCACATTATCAATTATTTTAAAAAGTTTTGTAGGCTAAATTATAATTTTTGTAGACTTAATTGTGTTCACTTTTGAATAATTTGGAGCTGATCGCAATTTTCTAAAAAACTTGGGGTAAAATTGCATAACTTAAAATATTAAAGGAATAAATTAAAAATTAAAATTTTATATAAAATAAATGAAATGAAAAAATGAGATTTAAAGAAACGGGCAGGGCTCGTCTTCCCCATTCCTTTTTTTCCTTTTTTCTTCTCCATTTTTCCTTCTTTTCTTTCTTTCACCGAAGCTCCACCACCACCACTGGCCAACTTTTTGACGACGCCTTTCAACCTCCTAAACCCATCAATCTCTTCCCCACACCACCACCTCTACTCTCAGCCACACAATCACCTCACTCAGATAGTAGAGCTATTGCGGTGGAATATGGATCAAGAAAGACGAGCTACGATGGTAGTTGGGTTTCTCATTTTTTGATGACCATTAACGGCTCGAAGGGTTAGGAAGCATTCGACGAGAGAAGCACATTGGAGCCATTGCATGGCAACTCCAATGACGGCAGGGCGGTGATCGAAGTACGGTAGAGAAAAGAAGAACTCGGCTGTTTTTGGCCTGCTCAACATCTATGTTGCTCAAATTTTGAAATAGGATTTAGCATTAGAATCCTCTCATCAAGAGAAACAATTCTATGGCCGAGTTGAGATTTTCGATGAGGTGAATAGTAGCAAAGAGACAATCTCCTCATCTCAATGTGGTGATCGTCCATGTGCTATCAGTTTATGATTCTGAGCCTTTGATAGTGAAATTGGATTTTTATTGTTTATTGCATATTATATATATACATGTATATATGTAATTACTAGAGTTTGTAATCGAATTTTGGACTCAAATGGTGATTAATAATAAGTTGAATATTAATTTTGATATCATGAACTATTATAAGTTAAATAGTGTTGAAATGGGGATTTGACTAGAGATTTATACATAAAATATTGCTTAAGATTGTAATATCTTGATTTGTTGTCGTGGAAATTGTATTATTTTGGATTCAACCTAGATCGTCATAGATAATTCAAAAATATTGATTCTAGAGAACTTTGAATAGAAGGATCTTAATCTATATTATCCTGATGATAGATAAGGCATTAAAATGCTTGATGTATTTCTATAAGGTTACAATGATTGAATAGAAATTTTGATTCTTGGAATATTTTCTTGATTAGGTGATGACGACTTGCGTACTGACGAGTAGTAAATTCAACTTTGACTGTTGCTGATTAGGATTACAAGAGGTGAGGGTCTCCCACTTGGGTTATTGCTTTGTTAAGCTTACTCATATTTGTTGGAAACCCCTGTGAAGGTTGGCCAATCTGGCACTTCTTTTCTTATTTGTGGTTGTAATAAACCCCTATGTAGGTTTTACTATTTCTAAACCATACACTGAACCATGTTTGAAATCTATCTGTTATCTGTTACCTAATTTGAATACCCTTGTGAGGGTGATTTCTGATATCGATTCTATTTCCTATCCATTTTGGTGCTTAGAACTTCTATCTATTATCTGTTGTTCTGATATCTATTGGTCTTATATCTGCACTGTCTGTACTATATCTATTGTCTTATCGGCATATCTATTATTAGTTCTGTGTTTATCAGCCATGCAGGCTTATCTGTGTTCTGTTTATAGTTTTTTGTTGCCATGGTGGCATTTTCATTTTGTTCTGCTTTGAACTGTTGATCTAAAACCAATAGTGTGCTAGGAATTTCCCCTTAGGAATTTATATAAGAGGTTATTCTATTATCTATACAGTTATTATATTGGCCAAGGGCCATATTGGGCTATCTGTTTGGTTATGTAGGGGCTTGCTAAGGATTTCCCCATGGGTGTCACTGGTATGCTAGGAATTTCCCCCTGTATGCCAACCATATGCTATGGATTTTCCCTTGGGTATGAGTGATGGGCTAGTAATTTTGCCCTAGGTATCAATGATGCGCTATATAGTTCGTATAGGTATCTGCCATATACTAAGCTATTACACTTAGGTAAATTATTTGTCTGTTTGGTATCAGGTAAATTTGCAATGTATGTCTTATAGCCATTTCTTGGAATGTATATGCTTTGGTTCTGATTTGCCTAAATGATTTCTGTCTGCCTGTAATATGTTCTTAGAGCAATAAGGCAAGAGAGTTTGAGAATGTGATGGCATCCTGTGGCAATGTCCCTAGACCTACACCACCTCGATTTGGTCAATGAGGAACACCTCATAGGCAGCAGTTTCAAGACCATCGTACTCCCAAAGAAGGAGTTCAAGCTCATCTCAACCCCATCTATCTCAAAGATTTTCAAAACTTAGAGACATAAAAAATAAAAAATTCATTCTTATCTTCACAATGTCTGAATATTTACTTGAAGAAATGGTCCTTACAAGGCCATCTTCCAAATCTCATATCAAGTTCAGATACGTGTCAAAATTATAGAATTTACTAATCTTGAGTCCCTTTTTCATATCAATGGACGCATGAAAACCATTCTCTCGAATCCCCTTAGTGCCAAGATAGACCAAATGATCATCACATGCTATACTAACAAGTCAAAAAAGGAATAATGTAACAACTCTTAAAGAAAAATGCCAATACTGTGGAAAATTATTTGATGATCGCAAGTCGAAAATTCACTTGAGGGGTTGAAAATTAACTTATGATCAAAGAATAAATTTTTACAATATTGGAATTTATCTTTAGGAGTCATTACATAATTTTTGAACCAAAAAATGTTTTATTAGAAAAGGATCATTTGAGGAATCTCCAACTTATACAATCAATTAATAGCTGAACATGCTCAATAAAAATTTTTCTTCAAAAATTCATTCATTCATTACATAAAGTCTTCAAACTTTGTGTCTACCTAAATCTGTTGATATAAATAACCACTTATCAGGATTGGAACATCAATGGACTATTAAAATCCTCTATTTATTATAACAGTAAATCCATGTAGATTGAAAGATTGAAGAATTTATTCGATGGATGAATGATATATCCTATCTAAACTTCTATGGATGCTAATGTGCCTTATTGTGTTTAGTTGTTAATTATTTTTATGCATTTTACATATGTAAATATTAATTTGTCATAATAATATTAATTATTGTCTATGTGTGCTGTTTGTTTTTGTTTTATAGATGGCAGACAAGTCTAGTTTTCATTGTCTCTCCATCGGCTGAGGTCGGTGTTCTAGCCTAGGTAGAGGGACTTCCCTAACCCATTAAACACACATGCCAGTTAGTTAGTTTCTCACCATGACATCGACTAGCTATTGCCTACTCTACACCTTTCTCCCACACATTTACACATTACTCATTTTCCCTCATCCTCTTCGATTGTTGTGAGGTTATCTACATAGCATTCCTCACACCTACCTTCACAATAGCATTACCCACCCTAGCCACCATTCACTTCAGCTATTGGCATTCTATAACCATCCACTACTCCACTTGGCACTTAATTATCCCCTACTGCTCCACTTAACCATTCTGCATTAGCAGCACTAGCAGCATCACCTACAATAGTTGATTTTTTAGCTAGATAGACATTAGGTGGGGGGAGATTGGAGCCCTCATCCCATAATTCTGGCAGAGAATACTTGCATCTTTAGGGACACTATGGGTGATTCAAATTATTACATAAGTTTTATTGTATTGTTGTTTTAATAATTACAAAGTAATGTTAAGAATTTTATGTAAGCATACACCCTCTCTCAATAGTACCAAGCTCTTGACAAGGGTGATCAAGAGCAAGCTATAGGATCCTTATAGGACCTAGTTGAATAGCTCCCAGGCCCTCCGAAATTTGATGTTTAGGAAGTGAAAGGTATATAAATATTATTAATATACTTACTTTTACAAGTTGACTATGTTTGTGAATTGTAAGTATACTAACTTATTTCATTTTTTTCATAAAGAAATGTGCATTGGGACCCTAAGAATGAGTGCTATTTTTAGAGGGCCTTCGATGTTAAAGGGGGTCACCGACTGATCTTTTAGGCTCACTAGATCATTATGCTTTGACTTAGAGATGTTGTGATATGTTAAGATGGAAGTTTTAGATCTACAATTGCTTATAATGTGTTGATTGATATTTTGATGACTTGTGGCATGTATATAGTACTTTTGTTGAAGTCTATTAAGTTAAAGCACATTGTTGTCATTCATGAACTTTTAAATTTTTTTTATGGTTCAATTGATTATCTTATGGGTTATGAATTTAGATTGAATTGGGGTGGCATTTTAGCTTAGGGGTTATGCTAAATGAGGTGCCACAAAGATGGTATTAGAGCTTAGGTTTATGATGACCTGGGTTAATATGGGAATGACTTTTGCGGCTACAATTGATATGTTTACAAAGGGTTAAACTTTGATTAGGATATAAATACTTGGGTTAAGGAAAACCTGAGCTACGCTAGGATCTGATTCTAGGCTATGATGCTCAAAATGTGAAGTTCTTAAATAGTATAGATTTTGCTTGGCTTTGAAAATGCATTAGATATGTGCATTTGGGTTAAAGAATACCTAAGCTATGTTAGAATATGAATTTGGAATGTAAAATTTTAGGTAGAAAAATATGAGGTTCGATTGTGGGAGTGAACGTGGAATTGAATAGGATGTGAACTTTTAGGATATGGCTCAACATTAAGGAAGTGAAGGCATATGATCAAGGTAGCCAACCGGTGTATAACCTTTACTTCTGGTATGTTAGACATATGAACGTACAGTACTTGGAAAGGATAATGCTATCTAAGAATTTTGGTGTTGAGTGAACAATATCTGTGAAGGTTGAGTTTAATGAATGGATAACAATATTGGGAGAAACTATGCTTGGTGTGAAAAGAGTTACTTCCAAAACCAACATTTTGGGAGTAAGGTATGTGAAGGATATATCTGACAAACAAAGTTAATTATGGGGAGATGTAAAGTAGTCAGAAAGTGATTACCTTAGGATGAACAACTCCTCGCCACATATTTATGAATGAGAATTAGGTTATATAAGTATACAAAAGTTAAGTAATATTCAACCTATGTGTATAATTAAGATCTGAATGGTATGTTTATATTGACAAAAGATATGGTGATAGGAATTTGAGATCATGGGCTATGGAAATTAAGAAAATAAATAAAGATGAAGGATATGATTCCAAGACAACTAGTTTATGATCTAGTAACCTAGGCATGTCAAATATAGGACTCTTTGAATTTTGAAAAGGTGAAATTTGGAGATTTTAGATTTATGAGTTGAGAATTCTCTAGAATAGCTTCGCATTTGAGGATTTAAAAGGTCATATGGATAGGTTAATACTTAATGAATTTGTATAGTGTGGCTTATATGACATAGCTGTAAGAGATGATCGTTGGCAACAAGGAAGCTATAGGGAATTAGCTAAACAAGAGTTGGAAGAATATAAAATGATAGAGATCAGTGACATAATAGAATTTAGTTCCCAAATTTGAGGATATAGAAGATGAAAATGAGAAAAGGACCAAAACTTGAAATGGAAACACGTAGCCAAGCATTGATGAGAGAAATTAAGAATCATGAGGAATGTCAACCAGGGAAATGGTCAAGGCATGCATATATGCATACGAGTGACTAGTTTAGCTCAATAAGTGGAATATAATGAATGTTTGGATATAACATTGATACATTAGATTTAGTAAGTTTTACTCCCTTATCACTGATAAGATTAGATAAGTAAACTATATGGATGTAAATTAAGGAATGATGAGAAAATTGAAGTATCGAGTAAATTCGGTGAACAAACGAATTGAGGATATTACTTATTTTTGGGAAGAAGCTTACACTGCTGATCAAGATTGTTAGAACAATAGTAAGAGCTCAATGAGACTCATTGAGTTTGAGAATTGGGATGTCCATACCTCATAAGCTATTTAATTTAATGCATGTGTTTGTGGTTTATCTTAAATTGAAGATAATGAAAGAATACTATGGAATGGGATACTTGAGGAGAAAGTGGGCCAAGAACTGTCTTTTACTTGTAGTACAAACATTACGAATTAAGATAATGTCATTGGGATTGATTTATAAGGATCTAGGGGAAACCTTTAAATTATTTAGAATTGAGGAATGAACTATATTACAACAGTATTTGGGCTATGATCTCGTGAATGTTAAAGAAATGATCTTATCAAGGTTATGGATAATTAAGAACGACTAGAAAACATATCAAAAGTATAAAAGTTTTTGGAGTTTTTCCAATTAATACCAATGGTGTATTCAAGGCTTTTCCAATCAATAAGTGTATAGATGAAATCAACTACAGAGGTGTTAGGTACACATATGCTGTGTAAAGGAAATTTGGTTATATGAAAATGATCTTATTTGCCTTGGGAAAACTTAAGTCATAGAACAAACTAGTTTGCTTATGTTTAGGACCATTGAAATGGTGATTGCTTAAATGAAATAGAGATGTCATTTAAGAGTAGATAAAGAGAAATTTTTGCGAATTGCAAATGTACTGGTAGGTGCAATTTGGTTCAATATAAGATTAACAAACACTCTGAGTTTGAAAATGAAATCAATGCATTAAGTGGTTAGCAAAATAAGTGAAGATAGGTATAAGTACCACAAGGATAGGAAATTTTAATCCCAAATATAGAAACTAGTGATTTAACTCAAAAATAAGTTAGGTACAATTTGGGTCAATCTAAGATTAACAAACACTCTGAGTTTGAAAATGAAATTAATGTATTAAGTGGTTAGCAAAATAAGTGAAGATAGGTATAAGTACCACAAGGATAGGAAATTTTAATCCCAAATGTAGAAACTAGTGATTTAACTCAAAAATAAGTTGAAATGCAAAATGCTCAAGCTAGAATAAATAAATTGAGAAGCTTAAGCTAATGGGCTCCAAAGGACAAAGGCAAACAGGTAGTTGGGAGTACTATATAAGTTTTGAACATCATAAATGAGTTTGATCCAACATATTTTAACTATATCTCTCAAATGTAAAGTAAGGAGTAGTAGATGAATTATCTATGACTGTATCTAGTATGTGTAGTTTTTATGAACCTATAGTTAGCTGCATAGAAAGGTATAACTTGCAATGAAATCAGGCATGATAACATTGAACTTAGCTACTCCCTAGCATAGATACCTCGTAAGAATGAACTTGCGTTGTCAATAGCTATTTGTGGCCGTAGTGGTTTTGTGATCTCTTGGAAAACCTTCTTAAGTACTGAAATGACATTTGTTGATGTACATAAGGATTATCCACTAGAAAATATATATTTAGCAGTCTGCGATTTACGAGCTCACCAAGGAAGTTTAAAATTCCTTTTTAGAAAAGTTTAATTTGTTTCCTATAAGTTCAATCGCAGAAATCAAGAAAATTTTAAGTGACAACAGATAATGAAACCATAAATTAGGGGATTATTAGTCAATCTTAGAAATATATGGTGATGCCATATGCCTTAGCAAGAATAGATATATTGGAAAGAATTAGAAAAAAGAGATTCCCAATATTTTAGCAAGAAAAATATCACCAACGAATTGAGAAGGCATATCCTGAAAATAAAAGAAATCCATAGGTAACTGAGGCATCTAAGAAACAAAAGAGTTATATGTGTTGGTGTTAACCAAGGTTTATACAGTCAAATATGAGAATTTAGGGACCAAATTCTTTCAAGGGGGTAAGGTCTGTAACATCTCTAGAAATTGTATAATTGGTAGAAAGTTATTTATCGTTATTTCATTATTATGAATTTTAATTATTTAGTTGTTTTTAAAATTTTTGGTCAAATCGTAATTTGAGGAAACTTAATTGCTCAACATTTTGAAGCTTTGAAGGTCAAATTGCAAATAGTTTTGGTTAACTGGGCGAATGCTAGGCACTAAGGAAATTGAGGGACTAAATAGAAGTTGGTCATCATTTTGGGGGACTTAATGGAAGTGAATTATGGGGTCAATCTATGAAGTTGGAAAAATGACCTTAAATAAACTTTCCCCTGGCTTTCTTCAATTTCTCTCTCTATATGTACCACTATTCTTTTCTCTAGTGGTCTTCAAATCACAAAACCAAACTAGCTAAAACCTTCCTCTTAGCACCAACGACCCAACCATACCGTATGTAGGTCATCTTCCCCGATAGGCCAACAAAATTTTGGAGTTGAAAACTAACTGATGGCAACGAGTGATGGGCATAGCAAAGCAACGATGGGGGCTAGTTTTTGTTTAGTGTTTCTAGTAGAGCTCAGCTTGAGAAACATCATGGTGACCTTGAATTGAGGTTTAGCTTGATAGTGGTGGCATAATCGATGGAAATCAAGACAACAGTGAGTGGTGGCCCAGCAAATTTGAGCAGTACTTGCTCTTCAATTTGACAACAAATGGAGAAATTGATATGGGCATTCTATTAGTTGACTTGAGATCACTGATAAGTGTTAGTGGTGATTAATTTTGGCGATAGTAGATAATAGCAGCATGGTGGCAGCGTTGAGGTAGCTTCTTCACCTCATCATAGTGATTGTAGGTGTGATGTTAGTTTGTGACCTAGGAGTTTTGATATGGATATTTTGGATAAAGAGTTGAAATCAAATTAAATACCTTGTATCACTTCATTCTTGTTAAATCATGTATTTATAATGCAAATAGAAGAATGAAATATGATGTAGAACTAAGACTCATAACATGCATGTACTATTATAAGCTTAATAGGCTTGGATTTATATTATTATATGATAATTTTGGGTTAATTGAATTAGTTGAAGGATTAAACACTAACTTTATAGATTTGAGACCTAAGTGGTAATAATTGGGTTATTTAAGATAAATAGATGTTATTATTGACTTGGTGTAACATTGTGAGGTTAAATATGTAGTAAAGGACCTGATTATACCTCTTTACTATGAACAATATGAACCCTATGAATATTTTTGTCATAATGGTGTTATTAACATGTTCAGTATCGATAATGCCAAAACAAACCCTAAATTGCAGTATCAACTGAGTAATTATTTATTTTAGGTTATTATTCATACAATTATAATTATAGGATTAAATGAGAATTTTGACAGTGGACCTATTCTTTTGATTAGGTGATGAGGAGCTAGGCCCCGTAGACCAATAAATTGTGACTATATTTTCTAAGGCTATGGTGGTAAGGGTCTAACCTCTTGGGCATTTGTTTTATATGCTTTATGAGGGTTTACCAATTTGGTACTTACCTTGTATACCTTATCTGTTATTCGTTTCATGAACCCCTATACAGGTCTGCCAATTTGGCACTTGCTTAAACCTATTTATTATTTGTGATATACCCTTGAGAAAGCTAAACTTGTTTCCCTTTTGTAATTACATCTTGGTTATTGGATTCTGTGAATTGTTTGAAAGTCTTTTTTGTTATCTATTAATTGATCTGTATACCTCTGTGAGGGTTGTTTCATTGATTTTGCTCCTGATAGGAACTTAGCATATCTATTCTAGCACTTAAAGCTTTCATTATCTTGTTTGATATCAATCAGCTTGATTTCATATTATTTATTGCATGTTTAGTCTTGTCAGTTTGTTTAAATTTATCTTGTATGTTATTGACTTGCCTTGTTGGTAATCTATTTGTTGATACTTAATATATGTATAAAGATATATTGGTCAAGTTTCGATCTTAAAGGAATGTTTGGATATATACGACATACTAAGTGGTCTGCTTGGGTGTCAGCAATATGCTAAGTAGCTTGTTTAGGTATCCACAATATGCTAAGGTCTCTCCCTGGGCATTAGCATGTGCCATTTAGTCTGCATGGCCATTTGCCATGTACTAAGCTGTCATGCTTGGGTAAGTTTAATCAATTGGAGTAAGGAGAATCTAATATGCATATTATGTTATGATTTGTTAGATTGCATATGTTACTTGGGTTTACTTTATTTTGATTGTATTCTGCTCGAGGAGCAATAAGGATGATGTAGTTTCCTGGTCAAGTTGGGCTGATGTCCAAGTTGGATGAGCCGACAATGATACCTGCTATAATAAATCGGTTAAGTTGGCCAATGGCGATATTTCCCATAGTAAATTGGTTCAAATGGCTGGCTATTCGAGCTGATGGTAACAACCTCCAAACTAGTAACCTAGAATTTGAAAATTTTCTATATTTTGGTGCATTTGAGTTCTCGTTTCAATACAATGCCGTTAATATTCCATTGAACAACTTATTCTTCTATAGATCTACTTGGTTGCTTGTTGTATGTCCCTCACTGAGTCCTTATGACTCACCTTCTTTGTTGTTCGTGATTTTTCCCAGACAAAATTAAGTGAAGAGCATGAGCACATAGCTTGGACTGGAGAATCTATTTTGTAATAGATTAGGTGATTTTATGGGCCTTTAGGTTCCCCTAATCATTATGCTCCAACTTAGAGATGTTACAATATGTTAAGATTGAAGTTTTAGGTTTATGATATGTATATAATGTGTTGATTAATATTTTGAAGACTTGTGACATGTATGTAGTACTTTTGTTGAAGTTTGTTAAGTTGAAGCACGTTACTGTTGTTGATGAACTTTGAAAATTTTCTTATGGGCCTATTGACTGTCTTGTAGGCTATGAATTAAGATTGAATGTGAGTGGCAGCTTAGGGATTATCTTGAGCAGGTTACCACATTATATAATACACTTATCTTAATTCTTATTTCCTATGTATACTTAGGAGTTGTGGAAGCACCTAACGATGGAGGAGGTTTTTGCTCATATGCACTAGAGGCAAGCAGATAGGAGTTAGGTGGATGAGAGGGTAGGAGAGCTATTGTAAGTTTATTACTTATGACACAAAATCATTTTAGTTGCATTATATTTCATTCAATTTTTAAATTTTATACCTTACAGAAAAGCTTATAGTAGGTACTGTAGTCCTAGTCTCAATCAAAAGGTATTTGAAAGAGTGTATAGATGCAACAATTTTAGGCTAAGTTGACTCAGACTGTGGGTGGTCCCAACTACAAGGAGCAGGTTTATGGGCTGAGCTACCAGCAGTCACCTTCCTACACCAACCTGCATCAACTATAGCCCTGTTGGAGGTATGCTTGGAGGTCCGTTTATAGGTTGATTTATAGGCTGGAATTCAAAGCATGTTCTCTGGACAATTTTGCATAATACAGAATATAATCGCTCAAATGTTCATGTGGAGGGATGCTCTATTAGGTTTTGATGGCCCGCACTCACCACCACCCCCATGTTCTGCCACTAGCAAATTTCACTACGACAGAGCGAGTATGACCAGCAACACCAAGATGATTATTTCAACTTCAATGATGATGCAATTGGCGACCAACATGTAGAATTATTTTTGGTTTTTCAATTATGAATTATAACTTTTAAGATTTGTATTTATAAAATTATATTTTGTTTTAAATTATTATTCCATTTGTATTATAATATGTCGTTTTGTATATAGAACATATCAACAAGTTATAAGTGCAATTAAATTAAACTTTTAGAAATTATTTTAAAAACATTCTGATAGAAATCCATCTTAATATAGTCCAAATATGATGAAAATAAACAAAAAAATAAAAGTTTTGTCAAAAATTTGACAACACAGCTTTGGAAAAATTTTCAATGGAAAAAGTTGTTAGAAAATAGACCAAAATTTGATTACTTTACATGGTCAAATTTTTGTCACAAAATCAACAAAAATCCATCAAAAAATTTTTTGATAGACGATTTCTATTGAAAGTTGCTAAAAAATAATTTGCAATGAGGGTTTTGTTAACAAAAAAAATTTAGTAAGAGGACTGTTTGAAATTTGTCTTTTCGTTGGAAATATATCTGAGTCCATTAGAAAATTTCAACAAAAATGATGAACTTTTTTGTACTGATCATAGCGCTTACAACATTGCTATGACTAGTTATGCCCATAAGATGTGTCGAAACTAATGCAGCCTAATATTTTGGATATCATAGACATTTATTACTCTAGTAAAGACTAGTATTAGTTCACATCAAAGTGAACCCTCCCTTTTCATGGTGCCAAACTTGGGCCATGCCTCCATAGCGGGTGCCAAGGATATCAGTCACCATGATACTTGCCATAGTAGTTGATCTTAATATCAACTCGTTCGATCGGAATTTCTGGCACGATAAAACTGGACAGATGTTGCTGATGCCTATGCTTTCAAGCATGCTCTAGTGGCAATTTGGCCTCTTCTTTGACATTCTAATCGAAAGTGTAATGAGATTACACTTATGCCATTTGAGATTACTCAGAGAAAATGAATAACACAATATCAAATGAAATGAGAGAATTATAATACCCTATTCTATTTGTGAATTATTGTAGTATAAATTTAATAAATATATATTCTACTAAGAAATACTATTGATCATACCTCTATAAATAATTGAATTTAATTAAGGTTAGCCTTTGATGTCATGAGATCCAGAATGAAAGAATACGTAGTTTGTAGTGAGTTTTTATTGAGAAAAAAAATGGATATAGATGATATTGTATGTTAGGAATGGAAGATCAACTTTAGTTGATTTTGATCCTTCATTGACATTTTTTGGGGCTGCACTTCTTCTGAAATTTGAGCATACAAGTTATTTGGGATTCAATCAACATTTAAGGAATCTTAATAGAAAGTAAATATAGGATATAAATTAAATCCTTTATGAAGTTATTAGGGAACTTATTTTAGGTACTCATCTTGATTTTATTTGCAATTTGAAGGACATAGATTTTAGATATTAACAATATTTTTAGGATTACTTGGTGATGATTGAGGATATAGAATTCATCAAGCCAATTACTTGATGAAAACTTCATTTACTGAGTATTATGTTAAAAATTAAGGCAGCTACTATAGATATCAATTTAAAATTGTATATGTTGGAGTTATAAACTGGTCTGGCATTGGACATTACTTGACTTGATACATTAGTAGGCCATAATTGTACGAATCATATGTGCATAGGTATTGGAAGTGGACAAAATATATCCAAAAGATTGGGTTTTTTTTTGGGAATTAACCATATGATATAGCACTAATTTTTGCTATATAATGAAGGAAATATTAATCTTATTATCCATATCATATTTTAGGTTCATTAGTGACTTAGATGCATGTATTAGCCAACCCAATCTATTTAACTTATTTTAAGTTATTATTAAGCCCAGAACTAGCATTGAATAAGTCCATAAATCATAATTGTATTTATTTTGGGTTTAGGTCCATGATTATAATATTAAAGATGATGAAAAAAATATTTTTTTTGTAATTTTTGAATGGATAGATGGATAATTTTGAAAGTCTTCCCATCACTTAAAATTCTATTTAGATTGTTTTTAACCTTCATAAGGTACCTGCTCACATTGGTTTACTAAAACCCTATACAAATAGGTCAAATGAAATCATAAAACATTTTTTCTTGTGCCCCCATCTTTTCATGCCAACATTCTCACCAAACAACTAAACATTCTACATAAATATATTAAGTTTCTCCAAAAAAACCATCATACATGTGAAAGATTGCAAAAGGAATGGTACTTGAGGAGCAAATCATTCATGTTATTGAGGCAATATTCGAACCTTTAGTTAATTTCTGATTTGTTTAAGTGTATTTAGGTCCTTAGTTGTCATTATTTATTTGTGTATGGGATTTAGGTATTATGAATCAATTTATAGATTAAGTAAAAGGAAGATCACAATGATGGGGTTAAAAACTTAAGGATCACTCGATTGATGAGGATATAGGCAACTCAAGTTGATCCGTAAATTAAGCGGAAGAAAGATTGGAGATGAGTAAGTGAATTTCTTTTCTCCTTCTAGTAAAAATATTTTTTGCATGAATGATTTCTGCATAAAAAATTTGAGTTTTAACCTTAAGGTGGTGATTGGTATGTAGGAATGGAATTAAGTGGGAATGGAATAATTTCAAGAATGGAATGAAATTGGGAAAAGAATGGTGTTGGTATAATTTATCGTATGCCTAGTATGAGCAAGAAATGAGAAAAGAATAGAATCACCATTCGTTATTTGATTCCATTCTAATGATTGGTAATCAGCAATGACCAGTAGGAATGGAATAAGATTTTCTAATTGACCAAATTACATTTTTATAAAAAATATTAAAATAAAAATAGTTATTAGTAAATTTTTTTATGTATTACTATAAAAAATTTAATTTGTGGTAAATCTATAATTGTGTAATCTTAACAACATTTTTAATGTTATTCGAATTACATCATTAAATATATGCATTATATATCTTGTAAATTATGTTACATATGTTTACGCAAAAGGTATAAACACACTTCTTTTAAAATTATTGTTTCTGTAATTATAATTTAGCAAGCTCTTTTGAAACTTTTGGTCAAATATTATTAAAAAATTATAAAATATGTTATAAATAGAGCATTTAAATTTTTTTGTGATAACGTAGAATGCCTTTATTGGACCTTTTTATAAGTTTAATTTAAAGAGTCGTTGATAGAATTCATGACTCTTCATTTGTGGTTTCATATATATATTTCAATTATTCAAAAATATGTGGATAAAATTAATATTCTATATTATATATATTTATATATTTCATTAGGCACCGACCAAGTCAATGATGCTTTTACGTTTTTATTATAAAAATTGATAGAGGTATAATTTTCTTATTTTTAATGTTTGTTATTTTTATTTTTATAATAATTTTCAGTAATTTACAATTTTTTATAATATTACTAAAAAATTATATGAGTAAAATATATAATTAAACAAAAATTCGTAGCGATCAAATAAGTTAGAACATAATATCAAGCATTTACAAAGTGAAGTGTTTTTTAAGTATAATAGTTTTTTATTAAACTTTGGAGGGTACTTTTATCAAATATATATATATATATACATATATATAAGTTTACTTGCAATGGATTGAGAATAGTTAAACCCATGGGGAGAGAGAGGGATTGGCGTAAACCCATGCTTTGGGAATGGGGATCCCATGAAGATTCCTATCTTTAAATTATACCAAGCATGAGTATAGGAATTGACTTGGGGATACCCACTCCATCTTGCATACCAATCATACTATAATTATTTATTTATTACAAAAGTTATTTCATCTACAAAAATGTTAGTTGTTCATAGTAGTGTCCAAACCTAGTTAATGGGATTGTAATTAAGGCTCTCAGATGACTGATAATAGTATTATTTAAACTTGTCTAACATGATTGTAGTTAATATCTTGATAGAAATAGCAAATTGAGATTTCAAGGTTCATCAGCATAGATAAATAAATAAACTATTAAGTTAAGAAAGTTCTAAAAGTATGTTGGTAGAAATATTATGATAAGTATGATTTTTTTATTGTAAAAAAGATTTGAAGTTCTAATAGTACTCTCTTTGATAAATTAATAAACTATTAAGTCAAAACTAGTCTTTGAGAGTATGTTTGTGAAGATATGCTAAAAAGTATGAAATAATCTTGATTGTAGCCTAATTGAACACGAAACGTTATTACATGATATGCATGCATCTTTCAAAATTGTCTTACTATTAAAAGTTTGTTACTTTGTTTTACTAGAAATAAAGAAAAAATAGAAAAGAAAACATGACATTTTTATACTGCATCCATAACATGTTCAAATTTGATAGAATGTTAAGATATTATTTACTGGGCAAAGTGTCGCTTATATCAATCTATAACCATTTTTTGCATAGGACTTAGCTGACAACAATGAGGATGATGAATTTTGGGGTTGGTCAGAAGACATTAAGATGTTCCTTAATTTCGGTTTAAGCTTGGTTTATTACTTTGAAATTTTTATTATTATTTTATATAATTCCTTAACATAGGCATTTGTTTTCTAAGTGTAAGAGTTCGAGGGAAAAATTGTATTTTTAGCCCCACAAAATAGGGGTGTATGCAATTTTAGTCCCACGCTTTATGGGAATTTTTATTACATTTTATTTTTTAAAAAAGTTAACAAATTTAGTCTCAAGATAGCATTTCCATCTATTTTTTTAGTGTTTTAGCCCTGTGAATATCTGGCTATTTGTCACAAGGGAATAGGAGGGTAAAGCCTGTCATTTGGATTTAGAATTAAAAAAAAAAAACCCACCCAAATCAAAATCCCTAATTCTCTCTTCTCCTCAAATCCCTAAGCCCTTCCCTTCTAAATTGCTTCAATGTTGTTTTGTTAATCGAGAGTTGGAGTGCAATCTAGAATACCGCAGCAACTAGAGTTCAATTTGGTGTTCGAAACATCTTTGAGACCTGAACATTTGATAGCAACCTAAACCCTAAATACGAGATGTTAACTAATTACTTGATTAGTTTGTTATAATGTGTGACATTAATATGTTATTATGTATGCTTTGCACGTTTAGGGTTTTATTCCTAATGTACAGTGAGTGAGATGTGTGATTATTCTATAAAATGAGGAGGGTTTAGGGTTTTATTCTAAGTAATTTTGAAATGCATGCTATCAAATATAGATAATATACCTTTTTAGCACATGGATAGCTTTTATGAAATGTTTTATACTAGTATTCAAAATATTTGGTTCCTTGTTTCGTCCTTGTCTGTTGTGATACCGTCTTCTTTTTTAAAAGTATTATCTTTTATCCTATTATCTAGTGTTTGTTTGATGACTTATGTGTTCTTTTTTTTTTAATGGTTTCTATTGTTCCAGATGAAAGTGACCCTATAGTCACTATTAAAATTCATTGTGGGTGTACTTTTGTGCATGTCCTAAAAGCCAAATATGTGGGGGTTGTGTAGCCCCATTTGGTTATTTTGATGTAACATATCTATTTCATAGTGAATTAGATAAATTAGTGCAATAACTAGGTTATAGGGGCCACGGAATTTATTATAGGTTGGATAGAAGTAGAAACAAATGGATGGGGGTACTCTACCAAATTGAATTTTTATAGATGACAAATAGGTTTATTACTAAGAATAAGGACTTGTACTTCTATCTAGATGCCCATGTAGCTAGTTTGCCAACTCAAATGGGGTTATCTAATCCTTTATAGAGGAATGTTGATGGAATTAATGATAAAGCTATTGGTGGGAATAATGGGGCTAATAATAGGCTCATTGATGGGCTTAATGACAAGAATGATGGGCTAAATGTTGGGACTAATTTGGTTGGAATTTTGGACAAGGGTAAGGGAATAGAAGGTGATAGTGATAAATCTTCCAGTGATGGTTTCAATGATAGTGGATTTGACATAAATGAAGAGGATGAAAATGATGAGGGAGATAATGAACAAAGCAGAAGGGCTATGAGGCTAAGGGGACTTGTGGTTTAGAAACTGATGAGGGAGATGATTGCTTAGATGAGACATATGATGAGACATATGAAGATGATGATGTGATAGATATTGGAGATGACTTTGATAGTGATTTAGAGCCTTAGATATATAGTGGAGAAAAATGTCCTTTTTTAAGTACAAAAGACATTTTTTACCCGACATTTGAACTTGGGATGGTCTTTAACAACAAAAAAGAACTTAGGGAAGCTACCCATTTTTTTGCAATAAAAACAAAAAGAAAGATAAAAATCATAAAAAATAATAACATGAGAATATATGTTAAATGTACTGAAAAGGGGTGTGAGCTCAGAATCCAAGCATTGAAGTTAGAAAAGGAGTGCACATTTCAAATTAGAGAATATTTTCCTAAGCACAAGTAAGGGAGGGCATTCCAAGTTAAAAACTGCACGTCTGGGTGGATTTATAAGAAGTATGAAGATAAGTTTAGATCAAATCCTAAAAAGGATGTTGTAAGGTTTAGACACGATGTCATTAAGGACATTAGACTATACATTTCAAAGGATTAAGCTTACAGGGCTAAGGTTAAGAAATTAAAGGTAATAGAAGGAAATCGATAAGAGCAATATGCTAAGTTATGGGATTATGTATCTAAACTTAGGAAAAGCAACCCTGGATCAATTGTAATTATTACTACAACTAAGGGTAGTGATGAGGGTAGTGCAAGAAAATTTGATAAGTTGTAGATGGTTGCCATTTGAAAGGTCTTAATAAGGGTATACTTTTAAGTGTAGCGTTAGTAGACCCAAACAATAATTTCTTCTCGTTTGCATATATTGTTGTGAATGGGGAGACAAGAGAGTCTTGGGAATGGTTTTTAATGTTATTGAGAGAAGATTTGAATATTGTGAGAGATCTTGCCTTCACATTTATCTCAAACAAGCAAAAAGGTCTAGTGCCTGCCATTGAAGTTGTCTTCCCAAATTTAGATAATAAGTTTTTTGTAAGGCATTTGCATGGAAATATTAAAACAACTGAGTTTAGGGGCCAAGCATTTAAAAATGCTTTGTGAAATATTGCTATGGCCATAACTACACTTGAATTGGAATGGAGAATGCAAGAGATAGCTCAACTTGATATGAAAGCCTTTGAATAGTTTAGTGACAAACCTACAAGTATGTCGAGTAGATCACATTTTAAGGCATTCTCAAAATGTGATCTTTTGTTGAATAATATAGGTGAAAACTTTAATTGCAACATTTTTGATATTAGGGAGAAGCTAGTCTTAACCATGTTATGATGTTAGAATGGATAAGACAATATCTAATGGCAAGGATACAGGAGAATAAGGACAGAGCTAGAGCCAAACGGAAAGAAAAATTGTGTCCAAGAATCAATAAAATTGTGGATAAGAACTTAGAGAAAGCCTTAGATTGCTTTCCTATAAAATCTAATGACATATATCATGAAATTTCATGTTATGATGGGTCTAGATTTGTTGTAGACTTGGAAAATTATACTTGTTCATGTAGGAAGTGGGACCTAACTAGTATTCCTTGCAATCATAGGATGGGTGCCCTCTCTTGCCAAAAGCTTGACCACCATGACATTGTTCATGCATGCTACATTGTTGATATATTTCTTAAAGTGTATGAGCATGCCATTTTGCCTATCAGTAGCCCTCAGTTGTGGACTAAAACTAGTTATATACTACCATGCCTACCAAACTTTGGAAGATCAATTGGTAAACCTATAAAAGCAAAGAGGTTGGAACAAGATGAGACAGCAAGAAAAAAGAAAAAAAAAGGTTGGGGGTAGAAATATCAAATTAGATTGAAGAGGCAACCATATAAGGTGAAATGCACATTTTGTGGGGATATAGGACACAACAACAAGGGTTGTGAGGTCATAAAAGCTACAGAAGAAAGTACAAGACTAATTCAACTACCTGTTAAGAAAGTAAGTATTAGATTTATCATAGAAAATCTTATTTTAATGCATAACTATTTTTTTATTTATTTCCACATAATCAAAAAGTTTTTTTTCTTAGTCAAAAAAGGCAATAAATACTCAACCAAGTGATGTGGCAGAACCAAGTATTACCTTGACAAGTTCATTTGTCACTATGGTGCCCACTCTAGGTCTAAATGTGAATCCCCCTTTAGCAAGACCTCCAATAGTCAACATAAGAGTTCTTTCTCCTTTTGCTTCCAATCATCTTGACATGTCTCAACTCAAGAATTGTGTTAGCACCTAAGCAAGTGCATCTAGAAATGTGCTGATTTTTTTTAAAGGAGGGAAAAAGTTTGTCACTATGAGCAATCTGACTGTAGCAGTGGCATCAATTGAAGGTGGTTCCAAGAAGCCCAAAAAATATCAGAAGAACAAGTAAATGACAGGAATAGCACTGTTAGTTTTTGACATTATGGTTTCTATAAGTAGCTGGGTATGGGAGAATGATACTCTAAACTATTTTCTTAATGATGATTATTTTGTAATAGTTTATGGAGTCATTCTCCTTTTTTAGCTACTAGTGAATATTGAAACTGATGATTACTTTTGGATGGTTAATAGAATGATTTGGAGTATTTGATAAAATGTATACAATTGTTTTACTTTAATTTGAATATATCTTTATTTGAATGTTGATTGGATTGCAGATTTACATTATGTTAATCTACCATTTGGTTTAATTTAGCATTGTAGCAAACTACCATTTGGTTTAATTTAACATTTTAGCAAATTGGTATTTAGTGAGAATATAGTCCAATGGTTAAGCTATGGCATTTAATGTAAAATTTTTCATTCTCATTTGCAGAAACTAGCCAAAAAAACAAAAATTGAGCAACAAGTTGCTAATTTACATATCATTAATTTCCATTTACATTAGCATTACAAAGCAAAAAGTAGTGCATACAACAAGGTAGAAAAAAAAAACCTCTCAGTTTTCATTTACATCAACAGCAACATGTTAAAAAAGTAGAAAAAAATTTATTTTGGGATTATTAAGGTTATGTTAAATCAAGGTTTCGATCACCATCTTCATTACAGTCTTTATGCAAGCTACCCAAGTAGTACAAGGAAAAAGAAAAAGAAAAAATACCATCATTTTCCAGTCCAACCTACGATCTACTTCCATGCCAGCTATCCAAGCAGTACAAAAAGCATTCCCATTCTCAATCTCCATCTAGTTCGTCCATAGTCATCTTCAGTGTATCAAGCTCCATATCTCAATGCTTAGCATTAAAATGAACAATGAGATAAAAAAAATTTCTGCCGTTTCCTTAGCATTGCATTTTCTTGCTCCATGTTATTCAATCGGTCTAGAAGCCCTAGAATAATTACCTTTAACCTTGAACACATTGGATTATCTTCCTAGGCAAATAACTGGAATCCTCCATTCATATTTGCACATGCATGGAATGGCCTCCCAGGATTTTCATTCATCCAACTTATTCTTCGGTTTGCAATCTTTCCACAAAAGTAGCCCACGGTGCCAATTTCAGACATTTGCTTATAATTTCTGGGAATTTACAAAATAAGAAACAATAACGGAAATGGAAACTTGAAATTAGGAAAAAAGAAAGAAGGAAGACTTTGGCCCTAATTACTTTCGGCCAACACATTTGACTAGCAACAAGGCGCCAATTTTTCCCTCTTTCACAAGCCCTACATCAACAGGTAAAATAAGAATAAAATGCCATATTTGGCCCATCCACTAATGTCCACATGATGATCACATGCTTGGAGCGTTAAAAATTATATGGAAATGATAAATTGGGACTTAATTTGTTTATGTTTTTTCAAAAATGAGATGTAATAAAAATTGCCATAAAACGAGGGACTAATTTGTCATAGAGCCCTATTTTGTGGGACAAAAATTACAATTGTGCGAAGTTTGAACTATTTTCTATCGCAACACTTTCAAAATTTTGTAATAATATTTTATGGATTTTAAGTATGTCCTAAATTTTGTGGCTTTGTGTTTCTATATCCTTTGGGCTTAGAAGCACTGCTGTGTTATCTTCTGAATTTGGGGCATATCACAAGGGGAATATTCACTTACAAAAACATTTGATCCACTCAGGACATTTTGGCAGGGAAAAAATCACTTGGACATAATTTCTTGTTTGTCTTTAATTCTTAAAAATCTTTGTTTCGGTAATATTTCAATAAAAATGTCTAGTAACTTGTTTTATTTCCAATAAGTCAATAACATCTATATCAATTTTGTTGTTTTGATCAATATCCTAATAAAATGATGCTTAAGTTCTGTAACTTACATTCTAAAAATGGTTCAATGTTTTTGGTAATATTAATATTGCAATAGAAAACATGAATATGATTGAATTTTAGTCCAACATTATGGAAGGCTTATCTCATCCTAATTAACCGAGTGTCGTAGATTCCAAGGGCCATATATATATATATATATTCCGGTTTAGTGCTATCCAAAACAGCTACTTTTGTTTTCTAACAAACCAACTTATTTTTTTATAATTGACATAAATCACTACTACTCCTACAATCAAGTCTACAACTAGCACAATCAGCACAGGAAAAACAAAACAAGATTTCATTTTTTTGAAACTAAAGAAAGATAGACCAAAAATATCAACATCTGAAAGCTAGGATTAAGTACCTATGTTCCTTTTATATTTGGCTTATTTGCAAAAGAATCCAGAAAAAAATCATAATTACCGAAACCCCCTTAATGTCTAATAATTTCTTACAATTTCCAGCCATCCTTACTAATTTTGTTGACAGTATCCCCAAATATTTCTTGATTTATTTTTCAGCAAATGTGATGAGACAAAGATTTCCTTGAATCAATTTATAATATGGGGTGTAATTTTGATATTATTTATATATATAACATTTGGTACCTGTAAATACTTTAAAATTTATAACTAATATACAAACTTATTCTAATTTAAAATTAATTAATTAGCATGAATTTGGTTAATTTTTTCTAAATATTTGAATTCATGACAACTAGAATAAAATATATTCTAGAAAAACCCAAAATTGTTATTTCTTGAGATAATGTAACCTAAATAATTTTAAATTACTTATAATAAAATTATATGTATTTCAGTGTTGATAAAATCTTATAAATATTGGATATTTTTTAAAATTAGCTTTAAATAAGACAGAAAAATAGTTATGCAATATAAAATTAATAATTTTTAATTAAACTAAATTTAATAGAATACACTTATTAATGAAGAAATAAAATGAATACATAATTTAAAGATAAAGATAAAAATAAAAATAAAAATCTATCATCTTCCTCATCCAACCAAAAGTTCTCACCCACTCCCCAACACACATCCACATCACACACAAAGAGACAGACAGAAATACAAACAAACAAGCACACACACACACATAAACTACTCGTACACGCACAAAGACACAGGGATGATAGGGGGTTGCGGCAAATAATAGTTGTCTGTGGCAGCCGCATAGACATAATTGGTGGGGTGGGGATTAGGTAGGTATACATGTATGCTTGTGTATATATATGTTAATGCATATACGTATGTGCATAATAAATATTATATAGATGTATATGTGTGTATGTATAAATATACAAAAAGAATTATATATACAATCGAGGGGATTTTTGTGATTCTGCCTCTGTCTTTTTTGCTGTTTTTTGTTTTTTGTAGTTTCTTCTGTCAGATTTATTTTTGATATTTCACAAATTTTGTCCATTTGAACACTGCACTGTCAAGTTGGAGGGGGAATTTGTAGAGAAAAGGATATAGATGCCAAGTAATAAAGTATGCAATGAAATGGCAGGACACAAAAAATTAGATATATATATATATATTATTTAGATAATAAAATGTAAAAGGTAAATCACAGAACTCACATTCAATTTGGCAGCCTCACTTCTATCTCTCTCTACTTTTCTTATTTGGAGGAAAGGCCATATTTATAGATGCTTAAGTTGATTAGGAAACCAACATTAGGCTCATTAATTAAGCTACTTAATATTACAATTTAAGCCATTAGTTGACATTAAGCTTTTTATGCAATCAATCATGTGCCAAAATTGGAGGCATAACTTGACAATAGAAATTTTTTCTCGAGGTGCCACAAAGTTGAGAGAGAGAGAGAGAGAGAGAGAGTCAGAGTTCTTCATTTCTCCCTCTCAACGACTACTCTATGCTATGCTGCTTCTCTTTGTCATACCAAGTTGTCTTCTAAAGTCTTCAAATTTTGCTATGTTGAGGCTCTTGGTAAAAATATCTGCAACTTGGTTTTCCGTCTTCACATGCCTCACCTCAATGTTACCTTGCAATATATTTTCTCGCAAGAAGCGATAATATACTTTCACGTGCTTAGTTCTTGCATGGAACACCAGGTTATTTGTGAGATGTATTGCTAATTAGTTGTCACAATATATCTACAAAAGGTGATTATTAGATTGTCCAAGATTCTTCATGAGTTGCATCAGCCATGTACTCTCTTGAGCTACTACATTTGCTACTTGATATTTTATTTCAGTATTTGATAAAGAGATAGTTGATTGTATTTTGTTGCACCAAGAAATTGGTCCTTTTCCAAGGTTGAATACATAACTGGTTGTTGAGCGCCTTGTGTCACGATCATCAATTGGTACTTCACATTTTTCTTTTTCTCTTATAATATTCCATAATCAATTATACCTTTTATGTAACGTAGAATTCTTCGTATGGCTTCCAAATGGGGCTTTTTCAAATTTTGCATATATCGACTCACCATTCCTATTGCATATGATATATCTGGCTGTGTCATGGTAAGATAGATAAGGCTACCGACTATTCATCTATACACTAAGGCATCTTCAAGGTTCTCTCATTCAATAGAGAATAATTGTGCATTAGCCTCTATTGGAGTTGAGATGGGCTTGCACACTATCTCCCATACTTCTCAAGTAGTTTCTTATCATACCTATGCTGATGTAAGAATATCCCTTCTTTATCTCTCTCTACTGTAAGCCCAAGGGAATGTCTCAACTCACCCAGTGCTTTCATGTGAAAGCAGACTGACAAGTTAGCTCTAGTTCGTTGTATCTATTTTTCATCATCTTAGTGATGATTAGATCGTCCACATAGATAAGCACAACTATGATCTTTTCATTTTGAATTTTCATGAATAGGCTTGAGTTTACCAGTGCTATAGTATAGTTATTTTGATTTAGAAATTTTGTTGTCTTCCCATACCATGCCCTTCGTGCTTGCTTGAGCCCATAAAGCACCTTTTTTAGCTTGTTTACTTGAGTTGGATGTGTTACGCTTTTAAAACCTTGCAATTGCTCCATGTGTATTACTCTATCTAATTCTCTATGCAAGAATACATTCTTCACAACCATCTGCTAGAGTTTCCAATCTTTATTAGCTACTAAGGCCAAAAGAACATGTACTGTAGTGATCTTTGCCGTTGGATTGAATGTCCCATCATAATCCAGCCCATAATTTTGTGAAAATCCTCTTGCCACCAGTTGTGCTTTATATCTCTCCATTGATCTATCTGGTTGCTCTTTATCTTGTAAACCCATTTACGTGATATGGGCTTTATGTCCTTGGGCTTTGGCACTAATTCCCAAGTCTAATTTTGTTTTAAGGCTTCTATTTCTTTTTCTATGGCTTTTTTCCACTTTTTTTGCTTTCTCAAATGAGAAAGTTTTTTTCACTTTGTCAACTTCTACTACTACTATATTAGCATATTTAGGATTTGGCTTTCTTTATCTTGTAGACCTTCAGAGTTAGGGTTGAGTCATGTCTGTTTCTCCTTGAGTCTCCTTCATTTAGCTTAACCATTCTTCTTCCAAAATTAACTAATATATACATGTTCTCCGTGGAAACTTTACTTTTTTAGCCTAAGTTGGTTCCTCAACTTCTTTTACACTCAGATGCACATTATCTTGTTCTTCTTCTTTTTTAATATTTTTTCTTTTTTTCTTCTCAACTTCTTTTAAATCAAGCAATATTACTGAATGTGGTTTCCACCAAGATTATGACTTATCAAACACCACATTTCGAGAAATATGACACTTTACTATTGTAGGATAACAACATCTCTAGCTTTTTCTCATTATCATAGCCCACAAAAATGATGTGTATTACTTTCTTATCGAATTTGCTATGTAGATTATCACAGATAAAGAAATAGCATATGTATCCAAATATTTAAAAATGACTTACTGTGGGCTTGATCTTCCATAGCTTCTAAAATGGTGATAAAAATCCAAGTTTTGCTTAAGGCAACTTGTTGATCACATCTACAGTTGTGTTCATACACTTGGCCCAAAATCGAGGTGGTACATTTTTACACGGGGCATGCTCCTGCATATCTTTACAAGATGCCTATTTTTCCTTTCTGTTACTCCATTTTGTTGTGGAGTATTTGGATAAGTTATTTGCCTATAAAACTTACATTCCTTTAGATATTTTTTGAACTCGAGCAAGGTATATTCATCTTCATTACCTGTCCATAAGCATCTTATTCTACAACAAAGTGTTTTTTCCACCTTTTCTTTAAAGTTCTTAAATTTGCTTGATGCTTTTGATGTTTTTGTTAAGAAAGCTAGCTGTACATACCTTGAAAAATCATCAATAAAGTTGATCATGTACTTGATGCATCTAATAGATGGCTATTTAAGTGGGCCAAGTATGTTTGAGTGCACAAATTCAAGAGGTTACTTGGCTCTATACTTTGACTCCTTATAGGGCCATAGGTGTGCTTTCTTATATTAACATCCTACACACTATATCGTCTCAAACATCTAGTTGAGAAAGCCCCTTGAGCATGGATTTCTTCATCATTACCTTCAATTTGTGGTAACACACATGCTCTAACCTTTCATGCCACAATTCAACTATTTTATTTCTACAAGTTTTGTCCACATCGCATCTTGGGCTGACAGCATATAAATGGATTCTACGTTTTGTCCCTTCATAAGAGGTATGCCTATCAATTTGAGACTTAGGTATACCTTTATGTCTTTTGGCCCAAACACTATATAATTTCCAGATGTTGTTAGTTGCAATACTGATAATAAATTCATTTTCATACTTAACACATGATACATGTTCTACAATTTCACTTGCCATGAGCTATGACGAGGCATAATTACTATCTTGCTAATATTAGTGATTAGTAGCTTAGAATTATTAGTAGTAATCACAACTGGTCCTCCTTTATATTTAGACATGCTTACTAGTTTTTCTTTGTCTCTTATTATGTGGTTAGAGCATCTAAATCCCACAATCCAATCTTTATCATAATTGATCAAATTCTTACTTACCATTGTGAGTGCAGCCTCTTTCTTTGTAAAGAAGAGTGCCACTTCTTTTTGTTGTTTATTTTTCTATTTCTTCTATAGCAAATGAAAACTTGGAGACCCCATTCTTCTTCACTCTCATTTTGAGTATGTGACGATGTTATCATATTCCCTTCTGCTTGTTTGTATTGGTAATCTCAAGTATAATGACCTTTCTTGCCACAATTATGGCACTAATTGTTTTTCCAACGAAACGTCTTATCTCTTATTTTATCTTGGCTTGATTGCACTCTCCCTTGTTGCCAGCTCTTTCCTTGCAGCCTTCTTCTTTGAAATCTTCCTTACCATGCATTCTGTTCCTCATTTTTAGGTCTCATAGTCTTCTGATCTTTTGGGGTATTTCTCTTTCGACTATAAATGGCCTTCTCTTCATCTTTGATTGAGGTTTTAGGCATTTGTTTGTCTAAAGCCTCTTGATTTGCCATTATATTTTTTAATTTATTTAAATTCAGCTCATGTGCCTATCCATGAGTTGCCGTAACAAGACCAAGAAATTTTTGTCGCAACCCATAAAATATGATACTCCTTATTTTTATCTCGATAATTGAATTTTGAGGATCTAACTTGGAAATTTCTTAACATAAAGACTTAACGTTAGTAAAATACATATTTACTATCATATCATGCTATGAGACTAACATTAGCACATTCTCGAGCTATTGTAACTTGGCATAATTTGTCCAAGCAAATATCCCTAAAAGTGTATCCCATGCTTCTTTTGGTGTTTTTGCATTATTGATCTACTACAATAAATCATCCTCCATGGCTATTGATAAAGTATACATTGCTTTTCTAGCTCGGACCTTCCATCATTTAAAATCATCCTCTTCAGTTGGGGGTTGATTTTCATTTCCTCCAATGATATTCCATAAATCTTGACCGAGTAGGTAAAACTACATATGAACACTCCGGGTGCTATAATTATTACTATTATTATTATTAAGATTTTCAATTCTACTTACCGAAGTGGCCATATTTGCCATTGTGACTTGGTAAACCTTAACCAAGTAAGCTCAATCCTAAATCAACTTGCTTCATAGTCCAAAACTGCACACCAACGGTACTTCAATGCAACATAAATTTATTTGGTCGCTCAATCTCGTGTGCCTATTTTTGTGGACCCAAGTAAATATCTCTCATACACATTGTTAATGATCATTGATCTCTTGCTTTGATACCACTTGTGGAGAAAAGGAGATAGATGCCAAGTAATAGAGTATGCAATGAAATGGCAAGGCACACAAAATTATATATATTTTATTTAGATAGCAAAATGTAAAAGACAAATCATAGCACTCACACTCAATTTGGTAGCCTCACTTTTTGCCTATCTTTTTTGCCCTTGTTTGGAGGAAATCCTATAAGCCCATACTTATAGATGCTTAAGTCTATTAGTAAGCTAACATTAAGCTCATTAAGTGTTGATTCTGCCCTGAAATTTTGGCCAAATTGATGAGAACCAGAAGAAATAAAGCGAAATAGAGTCGAGCGAGTGAAATAATCATTAGAGCACACCCAAGTGCACGTTGACAATGCACCGCATGTCAAGGTGCAAGGAATAGTGCATCAAGGCACAAGAAGGCCGCGCCTTGGAATGTAGTGAATAGTTACTTTACTTCAAGGCGCAAGTTTTTTGTGCCCTAACATAAACATTTTGCCTAACTTTGTAGCAGTAATAGAACTCTTGTGCTAGGTCCTAAGTAATGTGAACCCCGATGCACGGTGCAAGTAGATTTGGGCTTAGACTCTACATTCACATGTATAAATATCAGTTTTTTTCTAAGACAAATAACAACAGACCATACATGAGATATTCCAAATTGATTTTGAGATAGTTTCTTGAGACAGTATTTAAAACAATGGTGTTTGGTGTTCACATGAGATTGTAGGACAAGAATATTATATTTGTTATCTTATTTTGAGGTCAACAAAATTCTTTTCTATATTGGGTAGATTAGGTATATCATCAAATCATATTAAATCTCGTTGTTCTTCATTGAATTACTTTACTATTATATCTCAATTTTGTTATGTGAACATATTAGGCTATAACAAACTAGTATTGGAGCCAATTTTATCAAATGTTAGCCATGAAGTATGAGGTAGACAAATTCAATGGGAAAAATGATTTTGGGCTATGGAAGATAAAGGTCTATACCCTCCTTTGTCAACAAGGTTTATAGAGAGCATTAAAAGATAGAGATTTCTTATTGAGAACACTGATAGACGAGGAGAATGATGAGTTTATAGTGAAGGCTTATGATACTCTAGTATTATCATTAGCAAATAATGTACTGAGATAAGTCACCATAGAAAATATGCTAGTGGGATTATGGTCAAAGCTAGAGAGTCTCTACATGATGAAGTCCGTGATAAATCAACTATATTTGAAATAAGGGTTAATCATGTTGAAGACGAAGGAAGGAACATCTATTACTCAGTATATTGATTATTTCAATAAAGTGATTTTAGATCTCGGTAGTATAGATATTAAAATTAAAGATGAAGATCAAGCATTGATTCTTTTATTTCTCTACCTAAATCTTTTGACCACTTGGTCACTACTTTGTTGTATGGATAAGATACAATTTCAATAGAGGATGTGAAGGCTTCATTGAATTCCAACGAATTGAGAAAACATGCCAGGGCAGTAATGATAGTGAAAGTAGGGAGGGATTGGTGGTGAAAGGGAGACTAACAGAAAGAAAAAAGAGTAAAGGTTGATTGAAGTCCCAAACCAAGCCTAGAAATGATGACAAGTGCTTTAGGCATGGAGGAAAAGGGCACTAGAAATGGAATTGTCTAAAATGAGGAAAGACAAAGGATGCAGGTGAAACTTCTAATTAGACTTCTAATCAGAAATGAGATGATGTCACATGAATTATTAAGGATAAGTCTAATAGTAGACTTGTTCTTAACATTACTAAAAGTTTGCTAAGCTTTAAGTGGATTTTGGATAGTAACTACTCCTACCATATGTACCCACATGAAGATTGGTTTACAACTTATTAGAAATGCGATGGTGGTAAAGTACTTATGGAAAATGATAATTCATGCAGGGTTGTAGGAATCAGCTCAATTAGTATTAGAATGCATGATGGCATAGTAAAGACCCTAACATATATCCATCATGTTCTAAATCTAAAGAAAAATCTAATATGGCTGGGTACTCTGGATAAGAGCGGTTGTGTGCAAAGCATGAGATAAAGTTTTGTGGGTTTCAAAAGATGCACTATTTATCATGAAGGGAGACAAAAGGAATGGCCTTTACATCTTGCAAGGCAACATAATTTCTGGTAGTGCAGCAATTTCTTCATTAGTTAATGATAACACAAGATTATGGCATATGCGGCTTGGGCATATAAGTGAGAGAGGGATGTTAGAACTGAGCAAACAAGGCTCGCTTTATGGAGAAAAGACTTCATAGCTAGATTTTTGCGAGTAATTTGTGCTTGGTAAGTAACATAAAGTAAAATTCGGCACCACAGTTCATAGGACCAGGGGCACCTTGGATTACATTCACTCAAATCTTTAGGGGCCTTCTGAAGTTTCTTCAAAGAGAGGTGCTAAGTACATGATGACATTCATTAATGACTTCTCACGAACAATATGAGTATATATACTGAAGCATAAGGATGAGGTGTTTGTTAACTTCAAGTAAGGGAAAACTTTGATCGAGAAGTAAGTAGGAAGGAAAATCAAGCACTTGAGAACTAACAATGGATTGGAATTCTGCAATAAAGAATTTCAAGAATTCTGTGATAAGAAAGAAATTGTGATGCATCGCACAGTTGTACATACACCTCAGCAGAATGGAGTAGCCAATGGATAAATAGAATTATCTTGGAGAGAGCTAGATAATGCTTATTAACGCCAAATTGTCCAAAGAGTTTTAGGCAGAAATAATCAATAGTACTTGCTATTTGGTGAATAGGTCACCATCAACTGCTTTGGACTGCAAGATACCAATGGAAATTTGGTCCAGGTCTCTTACTGATTGCTCAAATATAATAGTATTTGGGTGCCTACCCTATGCTTATGTTCATAATTGAAAGCTTGAGCCAAAGGCTAGGAAATGTACATTCTTAAGCTATGTAGATGAAGTATAGGGTTATCATTTGTGGTGTAATGATGACAAAGGCTCGAGGATAATTATCAGTAGGGATGTAACTTTTGATGAGTCTACAATGATGAAAAAGGTGGAGTAGTCGAAGCAGTCAAGAGGGTATTAAGGAGAAAATGGAGATTGAAATTGAAACTCACAAGTTTCAACGGGGAAATAGATAGTGGTAGATGAAGCTAGTGAGAGCACATTATCACCTAATCAATAGCAGAAAAATAATTTACTATAAAACTATTGTTTGGCTCATGATTGAGAGAAGTGGTAGATCAAACCACTATAGCGGTTTGCATTTTCAGATGTGGTAGCTATGCATTGAGTTCAATCGAGGAGTTTATAGGAGATGATCCAGTCTCTTATAAAGAGGCAATTTCCCAGTCAGATTCTAATAAATAGGTTGCAACTATAAGTGAAGAGATGGAGTTTCTACACAAGAATAGCACATCGGAGCTAGTTAATATACCTAAAGGGCAAAAGATTGTGGGTTGCAAATGGATCTAAAAGAAAAAGAAAGGGATTTTTAGGGTTCATGATGCTAAATAAAAGGCACGATTAGTTGCTAAGGGTTTTATTCAAAGAGAGGGAGTTGACTTTCATAAGCTATTCTCTCCAATTGTAAAACATATTTTCATTCGTGTTTTTCTTGCCATGGTTGCCCTATTTGATATGGAGCTTGAGTAGATGGATGTGAAAATAATGTTTCTGCATGGTGAGTTGGAAAAACAAATCTACATGAACCAACCAAAAGGATTCATTGTTTTTGAAAAATAAAATCAAGCATGTATTTTGAAGAGGTCTTTATATGGCGTAAAGCAATCTCCCAAGTAGTGGTATAAAAGGTATGATTTGTTTTCTAGCAAGATAGGATACACTAGAAGCAAATTTGATTGTTGTGTATATTATAAAAAAATATACTGATAGCCTTCTCGTATATTTGCTATTGTACGTTGTTGATATGTCGATAGCCTTTAGAAACATATTTGAGATTAATATTTTAAAAGCTTATTTTAGTGAAGAATTTCAGATGAAGAATTTGGGCTGTGCAAAGAAGATAATGGGCATGGAGATCATAAGGGACAGACACGCAGGATTGTCGTACTTATTTCAACAACATTACATTGAGAAAGTACTAAAGCATTTTGGGATGAATAAGTCCAAGTCAGTCAACATGCCACTTGTAGCTTATTTTTGGCCCTCATCAGATGATTTATCGAGTATTGAAGAGGAGGTGGAGCACATATCTAATGTGCCATATGCTAGTGCAGTAGGTGGCTTGATGTATGCCATAGTGTGCACTAGGCCAAACATTTCACATACAATCAGTGTTGTGAGTAGGCACATGCACAAGCCCAAAATGACTCATGGTAGGTTGTGAAATGGATCGTAAGGTATTTGAGAGATTCTATAGATAGATATTTGAGGTATAGTTAATTAAATTCTACTACTAAGATTATTAGCTATGTAGATGCAGATTATGCTAGAGATTTGGATAATAGATGGTTCATGATGAGGCATGTGTTTTGTGTTTAGAGCTGTATGGTCAATTGAAAGGCGATTTTGCTATCATTAGTTACATTATCTATAATAGAAGCTAAGTACATAACTTTGGCTAAAGCTATGAAGGTAGACATTTGGCTAAAGGGGCTAATTGAGAATATGGGTATGGATTCTAAGATTATTTTAATATGTTGTGACAGTCAGAGTGCCACACACTTGACAAAGAATCAAGCCTTTCATGAGAGAACAAAGTACATTGATGTAAGGTATCACTTTGTTCGGATTATGGTGTATTAAGGTGTTATTTTGGTTGACAAGGTTAGGACTAAGGATAATCCAACAGACATGTAGACCAAAGCTGTTCTAGGAATCAAATTTAAACATTGCTTGGATTTGATTAACATTTGAAGACTCAAATGATGGGCCTTTTTGGGGGGCAGGGAAAAAGAAGAAGGATAGTAAATTTCAAGTTAAAATGGAAAATTGTTGATTTTACCCCAAAATTCAGACCAAATTGATGATAATCGAAAGAAATAGAGTTAAATAGAGTTAAGTAAGCAAAATGTGCATTGGAGCACACCCCAGTATGTGTTGGTAGCACATTATGCTAGGGTACGAGGAGGAGCACGCCAAGGCATGCAGAGTTGGGCAAAACATGGGAAAAGCACCCCTCATGCATAGGGCACAAGAAGGCTGCGCTCGGCATGTAATGAACACTAACTTTGTGTTGGGGCACAAGTTTTTTGTGCCCCAGCACAAACATCCTGCCCAACTTTGCAACAGCAACAAAACTCTTGCACCAAGGTGCAAGTCATGCATGCCCCGATGTGCGATGCAAGTAGATTTGGACTTGGACTCTACATTCACATGTATAAATATCAGTTTTCTTCTAGGACAAATAACAACTGACCATACACGAGAGATTTTAAACTTCTTTTGAGATAGTTTTTGAGACGATGTTTAAAATGAGGGCGTTTGGTGTTCAGGTGAGATTGTGGGACAAGAATATTGTACTTATTATCCTGATTTGAGATTAATAAAATTCTTTTCTTTATCGAGTGGATTAAGCATATTGTCGAATCATATTAAATCTTGTTGTTCTTCATTAAATTACTTTACTATTATATCTCAATTTTGTTAGCTGATTCGATTGGATTACAACATTAATTAAGCCATTTAATATTATTAATTGAACCATGAACCGACATTAAGCTTTTAATGTAATCAATCATGTGCCAAAATTGGTGCCATATCCTGGCAGCAAAAATTTTTTCTCGAGGTGCCGAGAAGCTTCAGAAGAGAGAGAGAGAGAGAGAGAGAGAGAGAGTCCGTGTTCTTTAGTATTTTAAGTCAAAGAGGGTCTAAGTAATTAACTCTATAAGATGGCAGTTGCAACTTTGAACATTTCTTTCGCAGCCTTGTATTTTAAATTTCATATTTGGCATTAAATATTTTTCTATTTCATCATGGATTCATATTCAGCAACCAACCCATGCATGGTACTTGCAACTTTCACATTTTCATTTTGTACCTTGTATTTTAAATTTCAAATCTGGCTATTAAATGTTTTTCTATTTCTGCATGGATTTTTATTCAACAGCCAGATTACATAAATAAATAAAGAGAATGTAATATAACTTTATTTCTCATCATTTCAATTTCTTGTTACCTAATTAAGCTAGCGTTAATCACTAAATGGTGTTCATGATAAGTAAATTTATGTATTTTCATCAAGTCCGTGTATATTTCATTGAGAAGTCTTTTACAAAAAATTCACTTGAATCTACGTATAAACTTGTTTCACTTGGTCCTCAGTTTTTATCACTCTAATTTTTCTGGTAAGTTCTATATATAGAATATATTTTTTTAACTATTTTGTAATTATTTTGCAGTTTTGAAGAATTTGGAGCAATTGGCAGATACAACTTGAGGTATTTGTTGATTTTCTGTGAGCTTTTGTTGTTTCATATACATATATGCACTTTTGTCCATTTGATGAATCCTATGACGGAAAATAATCCTGGTTGGGCAAGTTATGCTCACATATAAGCCGTTTCCACTTTTATCCTCATAGATCTATTCATTTTGGGGATTATTATCAGAGGTCTAACATATTTTAGCCTTGGATTAACTAAATTTTGTACCTCTATATGAGATCTTTAGGTTGTCATCTAGTGAGGTTCATCAAAAAATTATTTCCTTGTTAATAGAGTCATTTGGTTGAAAATGAATGATCAATCATTTCCACGGTAAAGTTAAATGCCTTAAGGTCAAAGTTCTGATAGCAAATGTCGTTTCAAAAGAGGACATCCACTTTTGAGTTTGCTCAGACTAAACTGGAACAACGGGAGCATTATCATTGGAGTAATTTACATTTTTGCAACACATATGAAAAGCGCTAGAGATTCAATTATTTTTCTATTATATTATTGCTAATGATAACCTGTATGTGTATTAATTGACTAATTTAAAAATTTAAGAGCAAAGATTAGTAAAAAAGTGATTAAGCTTTTTTCTGAAATGAAAACCCACACGAGAAAGTTGTGAAACTTATGCTAGTTTCTCAAGTATTTAATTTATTCATATACACGTGGGACTCTAAGTATTACATACAATTAGAAAGGTGGTAAAAAATCAGCATAAAGAAATTTTAGAGAGAAAACATGAACTCAATATGTATTAGTATCATGAAATTAAATCACTTTGTATTTTTCAATTTTAGCACTTACAATCAAATATTATCACTCATAACATATAAAGTATGAAAAAGCTTGTCTCATGTACCTTACAATGTGAAATGCAAAGCATACTATATACCTAAGTACACAAAAGCATGATATAACTGCTCCTTTTTGATCATTTGAACTAGTTTATTAACTCATTTGGAGCTAGCAATAAATGTATTATCAGTATGAATCCCTCCAACGTAACCTATTTAATTTGCGTAATAAGAACTTGTGATTGTAGCAATTAAATTATGAATTTCATATGCATTTTTATAGAGAATAATTTAATTATAATGTCTATCTTTATTCTTCTATAGCCTTTTTTTGTAATACACAGCAATAGATGGACCAAGGATGGGAACAGGAATCACCCTCAGCTTCTTCAACGCAAAACAAGCCACCCAATTTTATTGGGTCGGACTTAAACTATGAACTAAGTCAAGTAGTGCATCCATTGCCTCAAGGATGCTCTAATGAAAGGGAAATAGGCTTCAGGTTAGAACAATAATGAGTTTAATCCAAGCTGCCATATTATAGTGATGTCAAATATAATTGTCCTCAACTATAAATAGCTAGGCAGTGCAAATTTCACATTATACTATACAATCACATAAGTATGTATTTGAGATCGATTAGGTTAATCTTTGATGTTATGGAAAGCAAAATAGCGTAGTACTGTTCAGTATTTCTTATTTCTAACTAATAATTTTTGTTGTTGCTAACAACTAATGATGCTCAAACAACTAGGTTTCAGCCAACAAGTCTTCAGTTGTGGGGTTCTTCACAAAGCCAGCAAGTAGAGGATGCAGGACCACCACTCCTGATTCCTCCATTGCTTGTAACTGCTTTGATACTACTATATTTACATGAAGCATATTTCTTAGAATCTTCTTTAAGGTCTCCATTGAACTACATAAATTTCAAACATAATGTTTATTGCAGGTGCCATTTGGAAACTCACTAGGTAATTCAACAACTATCAACACATTGCATTGCAACTCGGCAACACAGGCATGCACAAATGCCTTGATGTATGGATCCTCAATTCCATTAAGGTAATAGATATTGGGTAATCAACAAAAGAATATAGTATTATCAGCATTCAATATATTGCTTAAATTCATCTTCACATAATGTGAATAATATGTTAAATTTAAAAAAAAAAAAAAGTTTCTCACAGTAGATATACATTTATGTTAAACATTGTTCACTAGTAAACTAAAAACTTTCACCTTATTCTAGGGTGCATGGAATTAGTCATGGCATTCCAGATCTAATGAATGCTACAAGTGTTTTCAATCATGGAAGTGGCATCTCAAATGTTGCAAGCAGCTATCAAACTTATGAGACTACCTCCAGTATGGCTAGTGGCACCTTATATCGAGCTCAAGGTCATACCATGTCAAGCCACAAGGTTTGATGCTATATGTATAATTTGTTTTGGTGTTTCTCAATTGAGTAAAAGGCAATATAATTTGACATTGTAATCTTGTAGCACCTAAAACGGTTTTGATATTTTCATAAATATATTTTATACTTATATGAAATGATTAAATGCTAAATGCGGGAGAGCTCCTAATTAACAACATCTATTAATTGTTCAAATGAAGATTTGATCGTAATCTATTTCAAAGAAATTTCACGATCACTTGGATCAACATTCCTAAGTATCTCATCTAAATTGTCATATGAATTTTTAACTTGTCCATTATTTATATACAAAGAAGTTGAATATCTACCCTCTTAAGACAATTTCCTGGAAAATCAAATACGTGATGGTAATATTGTCGTGATGCCTATCGATGACCGATTTACACATGATGCTAGCAATGACAAATTCTTATCTTCGTTTGTGAAATCTGCCAGCTGAATTCATTTTCTGGCGTCATCCTATGTAGATTTGGAGGACAATGAGTTGGATCCTCTCAAATTCGTATGAGATGATTTGGACCTTCCGTCATTATATATATATATGTGTGTGTGTGTGTGTGTGTGTGTGTGTGATGGAGAGAAAAATCTCAGTTGAAATATCTAATGGGAAACTATCAAGTGTGTGCATTCTTTGCTACATGTAATATGCTAGCTACATAACTTGATAAAAAATAAGAAAATTGATTCTTGCTATGTTCGAGATTTATATTTTTCTTGTTTTCAATATAAGAATTATATTAGATCTCTCCACTGAACTAAATAAGTTCCAAAATAACTTTTGTTGCAGGCGCCATTTGGAAACTTACTGGGCAATTCAAAAACTTTGAACGCATTGGATTTCAATTGGCCAACACAACCACATTCAAATGCCATGATGCATGGGCCCTCAGTTTCAGTGAGGTAATAGATCTTGGGTAAACAACAAAAGAGTCTACCATATCACAAGCTATTGGTACTGTATATTGCTAAAATTTGTCTTTATGCAAAATATGGACAGTTTACTGATTGAAAAATGGAAACTCTCTAGTATCTTGGCATTTACATTAAGCATTTCGTAATCTAAAATTTTCACCTTATTCTAGGCTGCATGAAGTGAGTCAAGGAATTCAAAGTCCAATGAATGCCACAAGTGTTTTCAATCAAGGAAGCAGCAGCTCATTTTTCTTTAACGGCAGCTCAAATTATGAAACTACCTGTATGGCTAGTGGCAGCTCATACCGTCGTCTATGTCCTGTCGTTCCAAGACATAAGGTTTGGTGTAATATATCTTATGATTCTATTGTTTTCAAGTGAGTAAGAAGCAGTAGAAACTAAAAAAAGGTGCGCGATGCATTTCGACAAAATTTTCCGACGGACCATTATATTTGGATATTTCAGACGAAAACTACATCCATTGGAAATCCAAAATGGTTTTGATATTTCCATAGAAATATTTACATATAATTGTGAAATGCTAAATGCGTCTTAATTTTGTTTAGTATTAGATAATTTGTTCAATTGACAATTTATTATGTGATAAGTTTACGATGTTGAAACATGATATATATATATATATATGCTTCCAATTCTAGCCATTCCATACATATTATGAAAATCACATAGCTTTTTCATGTTACATAACTGCACTACTTTTTAGTTAGTTTATTCCTGTATTTTGGATGCTGGCCATCAGATTAAACGAGAGATCTTGGAAGCTTTTATGCAAATTGAGCATTAAGATATATGTTCTTCTTCCGAAGAAGAGTAGCAGTTTATTTATGAATAACACGTTTTATTATATCTCAAATCTTTTGGTTGTACACTACTTTGCAAAAGGACAATGCCTCAAGTCACATGTGGAATCCAATTATGCAGGCTGATCAGGGATTAAGCTCGCATGCTTCTCCGCTTTCTAGAGGAAGGTAAAAGAGACAATATTCCAGTTAAATTATGATAAAATTATCTTATAGATATTGTCCAATAACTTATCAGAGAAATGGACTTTCCAGATTCACAATATATGACAGAAGGTATGAAGAAATGGGTGTTCCTGTGGATCCACATCTACGCATGTTTAATAGAACCTGGGGAAATGGTAAAATGTCTTTCAAAAAAACCCTTTATTTAGCATGTTTTGAATTAAAAGATTCGTCACATAACATTTTTAATATGACATGCTTTAAATTTTTAGGTACTGCAAGATCCAGAAAGCAAACTGACTTATTTCTTGGCTAGGGCTTCAAAGTTGTGTTAGAACAATCTATGAATTTTTAATCATGTATTAGTTGTGAGAGTTCTTGTAATACTTTTCTAAAACATTTCTTATTTTGAGGTGTATGTGATGATCTTTATCTGTTCAATTCTTATTTGCACATTATGATCTTTAGTTCTTTGTGAGGTGAAATTAATTTTTATTCATGTGCAAATGATTTATGAAGCTTCATTTTCCAAAAATCATCTATCACCACATCTTAGAGCAAATGTTTAAATGTCTAAAACATTAATATGTTTTCAACCTTTGGTCTCAAAATCTCCTGTAAGTCATTTTCATCTACATGCAACAAGCACTCATTCGCTTGTCATTCTTTCTCCTACTTGATGTACATGATCTTTGATTTTTTCCTGCTAATCACCAAAAAAAGCAAAAAATTATGAAGTATAATTGACCAAACTCTTAGCGATGAGAAGTAATAATATTAATGTGCACTAAGAAACCAACCAAATAAGTTCTATAAGTCTCATAAATGAATTTGGAGATAGGTATAATATTAATATTAAATGGCTTTGAGTAGAAGTGCACTCTCAAACAAATGGAAGACTATAGCTAGCTCAGCACAATTGCAACATCTTATAAGTTTCAAAAATACATATAAGATGTTTTAAATATGTGCAGCAAAAGAATCTTTAAATTATTCTTTGTATTTGTCATTTTGCAAACAAGTCGTAATACTCCAAGTCCTTAGATAAATTATTATAGTTTATCTTAGAAGTATTATTAATTTTACCTCTGGAATTACTTGACTTTCATCAAGGCAAGGCTTTGATGTCATGGGATCTAGAATGAGAGAATGCATAGCTAGTAGTGACTTTTTGTCTTTGGGGGGACAAAAGAAAAGAAAAATTTTATATACGGTATTCTTCATCAATATATTCGGGTTACTCTCCTAAAATTTGAGCATATGACTTATTTAGAGCTCGATCAATATTTAAATGATCTTAATTAGAAGTAAATATGAGATATAAATTGAATTCTTTTTGGAGCTTATTTGAGATCTTATTTTAGGTATTTATCTTAATTTTACTTGCAATTTCAAGCTACGATATAGACTTTCAATCTTAATAATTTTCTAAGGATTGCGCTGTGTTGATTGAAGATGTAAGTCCTATCAGGTTGTTATAGGATGTTAATTATTTGATGGAAGCTATGTTAATTAAGTTTTAAGTAACGATTAAGGTAGCTACTAAGGATATTGATTTAAAACTATACATGTTGAGGTTATGATCTGGTTATTTGACTTGTCATATTAATAGGTCATAACTTATATCTATCATTTCAATAAGTGAAAAAGGATTGGAGGTGGTCAAGGTATGTTCAAAAAAACATATATATTTCTTGTGGAATTGGATGTGTGATGCAACAGTTTTGATTTATAATTTTCTCTTTATGGTGAAGGAAAGTTGATCTTGTGGTTCATATTTTCTTTTAAGCAAATTAGTGATTTAAGATGTATTAGTTAATCCAAATTATTTAATTTATTTCAAGTTGTTAAGCTCATAACTAGTATAAAAATAAATCCATAAATTGTATTTGTCTATTGAATTCAATTGAAATTATGACCCAGCCCATCAGTAGTATAGAAAATAAGCCCAGAAATTATTACAAAGTATTTACAAGTTTAGGTCCATGATTATCAAATTAAAGATGGCCAAAATCAATTTTTTATGAAATTTTCAGATTCATGGATAGATGGATAATTTTGGTGGTTTTTCCATCATTTTAGCACTCCATTTGGATAGGTTTTAACCCCATAAAGTACCTAGTCATATTGATTAGTTAAAACTATATAAAATATAGGAGATAAGAAATATTAGAACCTCATTTTTTGTACTGTTGTGTTTTTATGCAAAAATTCATCATAAATATTTCATATTTTTTTTAATAACTAGCGTATATAATAGCTAGTCAAAATCTAGAATAATTAACTCATGAGGAGTTGGAATTTGGGATAAATGTTCATCATGAGTTTGGAAATTTTAGTAACTATTCAATTCTCATATGGTTAGGATTTTAGATTATCTTCCCATGATAATTACTAATTTACTTTGAGTTATTGCTATTTGGGGTTGAGATTGATAAAATCTAAAGGAGTCAAGATTAGAGTTATCAACTTATCTCAATAAGATAAGAATTCTAGTCTATCAAAAATACTCTACTTAGAAGTATATATATACACACTCGTTAGAAAATATACCCTCAGAAGTAAGAAAATATCAAATTTTCCTATTGTGCTTTAGAAATTTGTAGCAAATCTGATGCGGAAGATAGAAATAATCTTGGTTGAAGTAATATTTTGGAAGACTTTGACACATGTGAGATATTTGACAGATAAATATTACATTATTTGAAGATAGAATTTTTTCTTTTTAGATAAATATTACAGTATTTGTTGTTTCAAATTTTATGTTAACTTTAAAAGGTTAGGTTTAATTTTACATTATCTTTGAGGGAGTTAAGAGTTTTAGAGATAAGTATGAATTTGTTATATAGGATTCTTTAAGAGGCCTATAATAGGCTCACATATATAGTTTGTCATATACAACTTGAGAATATAATTTTTTGGTTTGCTCCCTATGAGAAATTTCTTTTACTTTGTTTTGAGGCTTGTAGCATACATGCTTCTTTATTCAAGTTATTCGTGTAATAGCTTGTTTTCTTTTTTCTTTTTCTTTCCTCCCAAATTTTACCTGCTGCATTAGAATCTCATACAATGATTGGCTACTCGAAATCTTGTTGTTTTTATCATAGAATTGACAGAAAATGCTTAAGTGATAGATTGAAATAGAAGAAAAACTTTGGTTTTTAGGATTTTAGTGTAAGCAAATTTTCCTTTTCCTTTTATTCTTCATCTATTCATGAAAATACTCTTTTGGCATGAATGATTTCTACATAAATTTGAAAATCTATATCTTATAGATAGGAATTTTAGCCTTATTTGTTTAATTTATCATAAAATCATTCCATTAAATAGTATGTAATTGTTCATGATATTTTTCGCATGCATAAATTTAGGATTTGAGCATGTCAAAACAAGAATTTCTTTATACCTCACACAAAATTCTGAGTTCTATATTCCTAATTTGTTAAAACAAAGGTAACATAAGGGTTTTATGCTCTGAATAATCAAGAAACTATCAATAGGAATAACTTATGTAATTCTGCTATAGAGTTAAAGTAGCAAAAGATCTCTAAAGCTACTTGATGGTGTTCTGGATAAGATTTTTGAAGCCACTTAATGGTGTCGAAGTTAATGTTAATCCCTTGATGGTTTTTAATTGTTTTGACTGTGACAAAATTATCATGAGCTACTGGACATATTATGTGCTTAGAGAAAAGGTATTATGTGCCAATAAGATCTTTTCATATTATTTGCTAGAATCTATCTATGTGTTGGAAGTTATTTGCCAAAATTAAAAGATCTTTTGATGATTCTAGCTTGATTCATGTCTTTATGATTTAACAAAGAAATCAATTCTTCTATACGTACTGATATATCTGCAATTTATGGTGTTGATACATATTTACCATAATATGCTATTTTCTTATTTGATTCCAATGGATATTTACCTAATTAAGGTTTTATAGTCATTGTATATGAGCTTATAAATAAGAAAACATACAGCATCATTTAAGTGTGAATCACTAAATTGGGAAAAAGATCTTCAGAATGTTTTGAGGAGTTGTGTGATACATTCATTCACATTGTGCTTAAGTTTACTAATTCCTTACTCTACTTGTATTTTCAAGGGATTTTGTGTTTAAGAAGGTTAAGGGGAGCTTGTTTTCAATGGTTAGGCCAATGAGGACAAGGTGAATTGTGTCTTGAAAGTTCTAGTGATAAAGATGGACTAGAGTCGTACCTGCTCTCAACAGACACTGTGAAGAGAACAAATTGAGTGCTTGGTTTCTCTAAAGACCTTTAGGTAAAGAAATTAGTAGAGAAATTTTGTCTGGAATTTTCTATAGTGTTATAGGTTTTATTTGAAAGGAGAAACTAGAGCTTGCCATTGCACATCAGTACATAAAGGTTGTGCAAGTAATACTAATAGAAGTTTTCCTAGGCCTATTCATAAAGCAGCTGACTTCACAATACTCTAGAATTTGCCTTATCTCGTCTAGGATTCTAGTTTAAGTCTTTGCAAAAAGTTGGTTTTCATCCTGCTAGGGTGTTTCTGATTCTTAACTTTCATTATGTCAAATTACCATACTTATCTGTAAAATATTCTTATATCTTAATTGATTTCTCATGTTCAAAATCCTGTGTCAAAATTTAGGTAGAATAGTAGGCTTGCTGAACCTCTATAAATTCCAATATTCATTTACTTATATTTTTCTTGCTTTATTTATCATTGTTATGACTAGTTGTTTAACTAGTGTTTATAAATTCTATTTAGTAACTAAAGTTGTTTTCTGCAAAAAAAATTAAAGCATTTTGAAAGGCAAAAATGTTATTGAGTCATAAATTTGCACTGCATTAAAATCCCTTAGGCCTAATTTACCCCTTTTTTAGGCTTGTAATCACTATCAATTCATATCTCTAAAGCCACTTAATGGTGTTGTAGTTAAGATTTTGGCCAAATTAATCGATTGGAATCCCAAAAGTTCAGGAGCATGGTTAATTAATAAATGTTTATGATGAGCGAAAGCATGTTTTGTAATCGCTTTGGTAACAAGATTTTTGATTTTTGCTTTTTGCATCCTCATTGTTATATTTTCTATTATGAAAATGAATTTCTTCAATAATTTTTATCTCCTATTTTGATGTTTATACATGTTCAAATGCATAGAAGGAGGAGATTTATTTACTAGACAAAGTGTTGCTCATAAGTTATTGATTCACTATTTTGCATATCACTTAGTTCAGGACGAGGAAGACGAGTAGTTTTGGAGGTGGTAACAAGAGCTTCATATTTTAAGTAATAGAGCTCCATTCTTGTTTCACATTTTAAATATTATTTGGCGGTTAGGAAGAATTTTTGAGACTTTTGACAGCTAGATTGAATTTCAAAGACAAGTGTTTGAATTGATTTCCTTTGTGATAATTGTTGGATTATTCAATAATATATATATATATATATATATTGGGATTTTAGTATGTGTTCTGAATTATGAGGTATGGTATTTGTGAGCCCTTTGGGCTTGAGAGCACTACCATATCGTTACACGGATTTGGGGTGTAACATAAATAATTGCTATTTTGAAAAGCATAATTTTTCTTTTCTTATGGAGTACTAGTGAAAAATAGTTGTGTTGCAACCAAAAGAATATATATGATTTACATAGAGAAAACTAATACGCAAAAACAGAAAAAAAAAATTGTAATTTAATTTTTAATTTAATTTCTTTACTTGGTTATATATTTCTTTTTTTTTTCTAATTTTCCAAAGAAACTCTAAGTTATTGTTTGTATTTGTCAGATTGTGTAGAATAATCTCTGTTTTTTATTATTATTTGCTCGTTTACTGCCAAGCAAAAGATACACATGTTGCCCATAAAAGAATATGTTTATAATAAAGAAACGTAATAAAAGTAAACAAATTACATATATATATATGTATATATCATATATGAAACAGTATTTTAGTATTAGTTTGAAAATTTGTTTTTCCCTCTGATCAATCTGAAAGCATAAAAGAAATCAAATTTTAAATTTCCAAAATGTATTGACTTCTGAAAATGTACTTCTATGAAAATTCAAATTTATATTTTCTCATTATGTACTTTCTTTTATAGATAATCAATTGTCAGCAGTTCTTTTTAGTTCTTTTCAACTTTACCAGATGTAATTAATTTATTAGGAATAATCTGAACTAAATGTACAGAAAATCACTATTTATTTAAATAAAAACTAATTAGTTGAAATAATTGAATTTTAGTTTTGTAATGTATAGCATTTTGTGAAAATTACTAAGCCAATAACTCAGATGCACTTGTTTTAAAATAAAAATGTTGCAAATTGTAAATAAAATACAACTTGTAACGATATAAATACATTATATATATGTTTACCATTCACAAAAATAATAAATTAATAAAGTATGCAAACACCAAAATAATTGTATGTATGCACGTCAGTTTGATCATTGCAAATACAAATATGCACTCAAGCGTTGCTTAAAAGAGGACTAATTAGGGATCAAAATGAAATATAGGAAGAATGCTCAAACGTTTGCTATAAATTTAGTCTAAAACACACTTTACAAAATACAAATATATTATTATGCATACAGTGCATTGTATGTGTCCAAGTTGAGTGATTTCAAATGCTAACAACTGATGAATTTTTTGTCATCATCATCATCATTATTTATTTATTTATTTATTGTGCTCAATGTTCCCACTTAATGTACGTAGTTAATCAACAGAGAAATTGAATAATAAACCATAAAGTATCACATCTAATCAATCAACTTTGAGCTTAAAATGAGCTAATTCTTTACCCAAACCAAAAGCAACATTCTTTTTCTTTCCATCTCTGGGTCCTGCAATACAGAAGTATAACAAACATTAAGACAAAATAAGAATTTACAAAAGTTAACAATTTTCTGTTTTATTATTTCATTAAAAACCATGTAGATAATTCTATCAAAATACTTCAACTTAAAATGAATTCCATAATAATTTAGCAACTTTCAAAAGTAATTAAAACTCATTTTGGCACATGATTTTGTCATGAATGTCATATTTACCTAAATTTTAACAAATGATTTAAGTGGCACCTAAGTTTCGACATGAATGTCAAATTGATACATATGTATTGAAGGAAGCACTTTCAATTTTTAAGTCAAATAATATATATAGGGAAGCCTTGATTAATTCCAAGCAGTCTAGAATACAGTGAAAATTTTTAGTTTACAAGTGAATAGTGCTTAATATATATAAATGCTAATCTAGTATGAGAAACTTTTGTTATCGTTCAGTACATTATTCATATTAAGCAAAGGCGAATTTAAGCAATATATTGAATCAATTTAGTACCTTAATGGAACTGAGGATCCATGCATCATGGCATTTGTAAGTGTCTGTGTTCCAAATTGGAATGCATTGAGTTGATAGCTGGTGAATCGCTTAGTGAGTTTCCAAATGGCGCCTGTAATAAACATTGTATTTGGAATTTATAGTATAGTTTAAAGCTAATATACTTATAGAAAACAAGAAAAATGTCACCACATGCTTCAAGTAAATATAACAATATTTAATATGTCATTATCTACTTGCATGCTTTGTATAGAACCCGACAACTGATCATGATTCATGACTTGATGGCTGAAACCTAGTCGTTTGAGCATCATTACTTCATTAGTTGTTAGCAATGACAAATATTTTTAGATCCAAATAAGAAATATTATTGAAGAGTATTATGCCATTTTGGATAAATATATATATAAATATAACTTGGAATATTTGAAGCTTATTACTTATCTTTCTTTCCTTACTAATTTGAGGACATATTTCTATCTTAACTTGGATGAAAATGAAAAAAAGAAAAAAGAAAAGGGAAAAAAACAACAACTATAGTATAAGTGGTTGACACACTAGTATTAAGCTTTGACATTTCATAATAATTTTATAAGGATTGCTCGGTAGCAAATGAAGATGTAGAGATTATCTACCTACAATATTATTAAATAGGATGCAAATTATTTGGTGGAAGTTTCATCAGCTGAATTTCAAGTTAATGAGTAAATTAGTTGTGTACTAAGGGTATCCATTTATATATTGGTATTATGAAGTAGTTCTACTTTGAAGGTTATTAACTTGACATACTAGTAGGTCATAATTTATATCTATCTTCTCCATAGATGAAGAGGCATTGGGGGTGGACAAAGTATCTATGGAAAAATGTATTTTTTTTTCCTCGAGAATTAGTAGTACAATACAACCCTTTAATTTGTGATTTTCTCCTTATAGTGAATGAAGGTTGATCATGTTGCTCATATCTTAGTTTGCAATAATTATTTAAGTATTTGATCTAGAACAATAATAGAGTTAACATTAGAGTTTAATTTTAGATCTTATATTTAGATCATTCAATTGTCAAAAGTAAGTCCAATTTTATGTTAGTCAACCCAATTATTCAATTATTTCAAGTTATGATTAAATCCATAACTTGCATAAATATAGGTTTACAATTTATAATTGTGCTTTTATAGGTTTAGATGTAATACATAACTCAAGCTATTCAATTTATCTTAAGTTATGATTAGCCCATAAATGGGGTAAAAAGTAAGTCCACAAATTTATGGTGTATTTATGGGTTTAGGTCGATGCTTACTAAATTAAAGATGACAAAAAACATATCTTTATTTAATTTTCGAACTTATAGATAGGAGAATCATTTTGGAGCTCTTCTCATCATTTTAAATCCTATCAAAATAGTTTTTGATTGTAACACTTTTGAAATTCAATATTTTCAAAAATAAGGATTTAGAATTTTAGAGATTTATTGGTTGGATTTTAGGGCTAGGAAAAGAAATAAAAAGGACTTGATTGCAATAAAATGAGAAGTTTGGGGTCAGATTTATAATTTGGAAGACTTGATTTAACCTTAATTGAAACTGTTGTGGCCGAATTGCAATTTTTGAGGCCTTGATTGTGCACTTTTGAAAATGTTTGGAGCTTGCATGGAAAATCCTAAGTCAACTGGGGTTTCAACCTTATTTCTTCTGAATTCTTGGGCTAAATTGCATGACTCTAAACTCCTTGGGGACTAAATTTTGAAAACTGAAAATTTGATTTAAAAAAAAAATGGGCAGCAAATTTCTTCTCCATTTTCCTTTGATTGATTAATCTGAATCGATTAATCACCTTTCCTCACCTCCAACTTCACCACAACATTACATGCACGGTTGAACAACCACCTGCAGAGTCACCAAGAGAGGAGATCAAGAGAGCTTTAACAGTGGAGCAATTGGGTTTCAAGTTTTTAGGTGACTAACGTTATTTCGGAAGGGTGGTCTAGGTTGTACTCAGAAGGGGAACAACGTGGAAGTGTTGCATGGCAGTAAGTTGTGGTAGTGAAGGCAAAAATTAGCGACAGAGCTATTAAACCATAAAGACTTCAGAGCAGTTTTTGGAGGGTTTTTAGGTGGCCATTATAGGAACTAAGGGTACCATTGGAAAGCTCTTGATGAGAGGCATCTCTAGATGGTGGCATTGAACTTTTCGATGGCAGCAGAGGTGGAGAGATAATTTTCTCATCTCCACGAGTTGATCGCATCTATGCTATCGGTTTATGGCTTTGGGCTTTTGGTGGCAAATTTGGATTTTAAATTAGTTGTACCTTGTTATATCTATATTTATATATGTTGTGCCTTAGCTTATTTGGATTTGTACCTTGCCTAAAACAGGATTTTGGGATGATGAGATGTTTATATAAATGCATGTGTCATTGAGCACTATGCTAGGAATAATGAATGTGAATTATGGACCCAAATTTATGCATAATGCCAAAATTGAACTTTAATCATGGTATTGAGGATTATGCTATAAGTTTGAATGGTACTTGGTTAGGAATTGATTGGGAATTAACTATGTATGTGGTTAGGATTATGTTATGACCATGATTTTGCATATAAGAATAAGATTAATTATGGAATTATGCAATTTTGAGATATTAGGATTAAAATGAAAGGAGTATTAGTATATCTTGATAAGTGAAACAGATAAGGAATTCGAGCCATACTTGGGTAAAATTAATGTTGTTAGTTACTTGCGAGATGATAGCATAGCTAAAGTTTTAGACTATTATTTTACTGGGCTAATTAGCAATTTTAGATTAATAATAAGCATGATGATGAAGTATTTAAAAGTCAAACACGGATTTTGACTACAAATATGCTATCTTGGTTAGGTGACGAGAAGTTGGAAATCAAGGATCAATAAACTATTGACTTTTGACTACATCACCAGGATTACTAAGGTGAGGGCCTTCTACTTTGGGTTATTGCTTTGTATAGGCCTACTCATTACTTGTTGAAAACCCATGGAAGGGCCTGTCATTTAGCCTTGTTACATCTATTTGTTCTTGTGACATAATCCCTTTGAGCATTAATGTGCTTGATTGTATGTGCTCGTAACTTACTTGATTATACTTGCTCATTTGTTTGAGATTTGTACTTGATTATACACTTGATCATACTCGATTGTTTGATTATATACCCCTGTGTGGGTTAGTACTTGTGTCACTCTATTGAGTTGCTCTTGTTTGTTCTAGCGCCTAGAACTTCTATCTATCTTTATTAGTACTTGTTATGTTCAATTTTTAGTACTGTTCTATTATCAGATGCCTTGTCAGCATGTTCAATTACTTGCCTCGTAATTGTTGTACTTGTCATACTTACTTGGAGATAGTACTTGGGATGAGTGCCAATCTTATACGGAATGCTGGGATACATAGGACACGCCTTGCAATCCACTTAGGTGTCCATGGTATGCTAGGAATTTTTCCTTAGGTATTAGCGGTACCTAGGGATTTCCCTCTAGGCATCGCAGTGCACCATACGATCCGTATGGGCATACCAATTGTATGCTAAGCTGTCACGCTTGGAAGTACTTGTTTGATTGGTATAAAGAGATTCGGATATGTAGGTTCAATTTGATTTGTTGCACTACATATTATATTTGGATTTATTTTGTTCTAATTGTATCCCACTTGTTTGTGTCTTGCTCATGGAGTAATAAGGATGGGGTTCTTGGTCTAAATTGGGCTATTGTATGTGTTGGAAGAACCGTCTGTATTTTCTCTTAACTATGATTAGTTGAAACACTCTACACCTCCTGAGCAGGCTCAGTTGAGACGATCCTAGCCGTTCGAGCCAACAATTACAACCTTGAGTTATTACCTACTAGAAGTCTTGAATTTGATGTTGTTTACTCTTCAAACTTGTTACTACTTGTTTCTTGCTTGTTCTTGATACATTTTTGTACTAATTATTAATTGATGATCTGCTGGGTTGATTTTTCTTGACAAATCCCTATTTTTTCTTTGTTAAGAATATCCCTCACTAAGTCCTTCTGACTTACCCCTTATACTATTCATGTTTCTTAGATATGATGAAGTGGTGAAAATGGATCTCTAGTTTAGGCTGAAGAGAAGATACAATTTGTAATTAAATAGGTGCATGTGTGTGTATATATATATATGTGTGTGTGTGGGATCTCTTGAATGCTAAGCTTGGAATAGAGATGTCTTGATATGTCAAGTTTATTAGTCAGGAACTAAGGCTTGTATATACTTTGCCAAGCATTCAGGGGTTGAACTCTAGTATGTATATTGTGTTTGTTGTGATTGATAAGTTGAATTCTACCAATGTTTTTGATAAGTTAAGTTTGAAAAGTTTATTATGGGCCTATTGATTGTATTATGAATTGAGATTTAACTTTGAACTAGAGTGGTGCCTCAGCTTATGTGTTATCCCTATAGGGGGTGATACATTGACCCTCACAAATTATCTAATTGTATGGTCTTACTGATGTCCTCTAAATAAATGTGATATAGAACTATAAAACCCCATTTCTTGTGCTGCCATTCTTACAAATGAAAATTCTTCATAAATAATTCAAGTTTCTCCACAAAATCCACCCTAGATAGGGAAGATCACGAAGAGAAAGGTGAAGAGCCTAAGAATCAATCAATTCATATTCTTGATGCAATAGTCGAACCTACAATTAATTATACACTAGTATATTTTGATTCATTTAAGTATATTTGGGTCGTAATTTATCATTATTTGTTTGTCTTGGATTTAGGTCATTCAGACCAACATGTGGATTAAACGAAAGAAAACTGAGATACGTAAGTAGTTTCTTCCTCTTATTTCTTGTAAAAAAGTTTTCCAAGAAAAAAGGTTTATATGAATGTAAGTAGTTTTTTACCTTCTATATTTTTCTAAATATTTTTTAAATAAATACTTAGGTTTTCTATTTAAATGATGTATATGTATAAAAAGAGATTTGAGTATCCTATGTTAAAAACTTTTGATAAGTGAAGTCAGTAGTTTTCTTTCTTTTATAACTTTTCATTAAAATTTTCCCACAAAGAAAAATGGAATATTATATGTTTGCAAATGATTGTCTAACCTTTTAAAATTTTCTATTTAAATGATTTTTCTATATAAAAATAGGGTTAGAACATGCCGTGGTAAATTTTTTGTCATTCATTGTCTAAGTATATGATCCAATATTTTTTTAATTAAATTATTACCTATTAAAATAAAATCTCTAAAGATTATTCTGAATGATTCAAAAACTATTGGTAGGAATAAGTTTCAAAACTGTGTTATGAGTTTACCGTAGAAAATTCTTTGAACCCACATCATGGGGTTGTAAATAAGATGCTTCTATGGGTAATAACTGTAGTATCTAATCCACTAAATGTGGTTGTAGTTAAAACTCTTCTATGGATAATAATAGTAGACTCCAAACCCATGGGGTTGTAATTAAGACCCTCATACGGATAAAAATAGTGGCATTTGAACTCACTTAATAGGATTGTAACTAAGGCCCTTGTATGTGTAATAATAGAAGCATCTAAACCCCCCTTACAAGTGTTGTAGTCTAAGATCTAAATCAAGATAATCGATTGGGATTCCAAAACTTCATGATCATAGAAAAGAAAATGAATTGTTCTCATGCAACAAAGTATATATTTTGTTTAAATCTCAAAAATTCTTTAAAAAATGCTTCTAAAAATATTTTGATAAGCATGATTTTCTTATTATTGGCCAGATTTAAAGTTCTAAAAGTATGTTTCTAAAGACATTTTTTTAGTACGAATTGTTGATTGGTAACTTGATCCAAAATCCTTAAAGTTCTGAAAGTGTGTGTTTGAAAATAGAGCAAATCGCAAAATTAGTCACTAAAATTTAACTTTGAATCACTTTAGTTCTTAATGTTCATAACTTCATTTGTTTAATCCCTAAACTTAATATTTTGTCTTGCTTTAGTCCTTAAAACAACATTCTAGTAACTTTTAGCTAGAAAATTATTCAAATGTGACAATTTTAAGGGTATATTTGTCAATATAAGATTTTAAATTTCACTTTGGTCCCTCAATTTTTTTTGGCCGATAGATTTCAAAAGATGGGAACAAGCCATGCCCCTTTTCGCATACAAATCTAATATGTTGAATATTTTTGGTCTAATAAATAATTTTTGTAGAGAAAAAAATTTCATAATCTTAAAAATAGGTGAATTAAGGGATTAAGAAATCAAGGTGCCTAATAATTTGCATTAAGGATAATTTAATACAAATATAATATTGAGATCGTTAGGTGATAGATAACTTTTGAAATGCAGAATTCAAGAAAAAATCTATCTCAAACTCTAAATTACGAGATATTATTCAATAGTTCAAAGAATATGAATTATTATTTATGTATAAAATAATAAATTAAAAAAAAAAAACTCTCACTTGAACTTTTTGAAAATAATATTTACATTTCATTAGAGATGATTCTTCTAATTAAATTTAGTAAACTACTTCATTTTGAAAACTATGCATCTCGAAATTGTAAAATACTTATGACTATTAAAATTGTAACTATTTTGTCTCTCTATATCTATATTCTATACAAATTAATCTTGTGTGGATATAGTTTTAAAAATTACAATTACATTAATAGGAATTGAACAATGTAAAAACAATTTGAATAAATAAAATTTTTTTTGTTATCTAGAAATATGGTTAAACTTATTTTAGTTTGTTAAAAAAATTTTGTTTTGATGAATGTTAATGAACAATTTCATTATCATGTTAGCTACTTAAGAGGATTATAAAATATAATAATAACTTTGTTACAAAAATTTAATTTAAGCGGATACATTATCTTTTTAGTGTGTTTATAATTTTATTATTACAAGACAAAACCAATAATCAATTAAATGCAAAACATGGTTGAATTAAAAAAGATAATACCATAAATAAAAAATTACCATAATATTATGTATGATATTGTTATTTGAAGATTAAAGAACATGTGTCACATAAAATACATTAAGATTTTTTTGAATAGATATTAAATTTCATATATGTAGCTTGAAGTTTATATTAGCATACTTTTGAATGTATATTATGTAAACTTTTGTCAATTATTATAATTTTAAAAGATAAATATGGTTATTCATTTTAAATTAAATCTAAATTAAATTTTTATATATTAGCCATGATAAGTGATGAGAGAGGATTTAATTCAAGTGTATGATAGGCTGAAATTCAGTAAAGTCGACTAGAAGGTAGGTCGAGGAGTATACTTGAGGTATTTTTTGGGTCGAGTCTTGCAATCAATAGCAAAGTCAGCCTAGCCGAGGTGCCCCCAGCTAAGGCCTTCCGATACTCAAGTCAGTAAATTGACCTGGTCATAGATCAATGGAGTAAAAGCTTAGACAATAATGTGCATACCTTGTTAAAGGTTGGAATGGGGATATTTATAGCCTTCTCATGGTGGTTGATATGTCTGTAATGCCTTTGCTATGTAAGAAGGGCTATTGTCTTTGCTTGAAGAACTTCGACCTATTCTATGACTAACTAGGAATTGGTGATTGTCGCCAGTTATTTGACTCCACGGTCTGCTGCCATCCTTATGGTCACAAGAAAAGCTTCATAATCTGCCTCATTATTCGTTATTGAGTAGTCAAGTTTGATTACAAAATCATACTTTTCCGCAAGTGGAGAGTGAAGTGAAACATTTATCCTTTCCCCCGAAGTGGTCACCGATCCATCGATGTGCAAAGTCCACACAAAAGAGTTGTGGTCATTTTGATCATGAAGGTTAAGTCTTTTAGCAATGAAATCAGCTAAAACTTGTGCTTTTATAGTAGTTTGGGGTTGGAATGTGATGTTAAATTTGCCCAATTCAATCACTTATTTGGTCAGTCTCCCCGATGTATCCGATTTTGATAACACTTACTACAATGGTTGATTTGTCAACACTATGATCACGTGGGATTGGAAGTATAGCTTAATCAAGCTGTTGTGACCAGAGCAATAGTGAATTTTTTGATCTTGAGATAGTTGTGCTCAAGGCCTTGCAGCACCTTGCTATAATAATAAATGGTTCAATAAGTCATATCCTTAGTCATGATCAAGACTAAGATGATTGAAGCTAATGCTACAGCAAAGTATAGGTGCAAAACTTTTCCTAGCTTAGGTTTGGCAAGCAAAGGCATTGAGGAGCGGTATTGTTTAAGTTCGACCAGAGCTTGGTTGCACTACTCTATTGTTGGAAACTTGATTTCTTTACATTTATGAGAATCTTGAAGAAAGATAAGCTTTTATTGGTGAGCCATGCGATGAACCTGCTAAGGGCCATGATCATCTCAATCAGATGTTATATGTCCCTAACTGTTCAAGCAAGGTGATGTCCAAATTGGCATGAATTTTCTATGGGTTTGCTTTGATGCCCCTTTGGCTGACCATGTATCCCAAAACTTGCCTCTTCTGACCTCAAAAGTACACTTTTTGAGGTTGAGATTCATGCCAAACACTCTTAGTATTGAGAATGCGTGGTTTAGGTCAACTAGGTGGTTCTTAGCTTTTTCCATTTTAACGATCATGTCATCAACATAAATCTCCATGGATTTTTTGATCTTATTTTTAAACATAAAGTTCACTAATCTTTGATAGGTTACCTCTACATTTTTTAGCCCAAAGGGCATGACCAAGAGATAATACACCCTATTTAGAACGATAAAGGATATCTTGTCCTTATCCTTAGGTGCTATGAAAATTTGATAGTAACATTGGAATGCATCCATCATATTTAACAATTCACAACTAGAAAATCTATATGAGGTAGGGGGTAACAACCTTTAGGGCAAGCTTTATTTAAATTAGTAAAGTCATTACAAATACACCATTTTTCTTTATTCTTACAAACAAGTACAACATTATAAAGCTTACTTGGGTATTAAATTTCTGTAATATATCATGTCTCTAAGAGTTTGTTAACCATTTCTTTGATGATTTGACATCATTTTCTATTGAAGGTCCTGGTCCTCCGCTTAACCAATTTCTATAAAGGGACCACATTAAGAAGTTGGATGATAATGCTAGGGTCAATTCCCTGGAGGTCAAAAGTCTTCCAAGCAAAAATATTAATATTCTTTCTGAGGAAATTGACCATAAAGCATTCCATACTATCACCCATATCCACACCAATCTGGGTGATCATGTCGACATTCCCTAGCTCTAGCTTGATAGTCTTGAAGTTACCAACAGGCTCAACTTTAGTCTCTTCCAACTTTCTCTTTTTGTTCAAATGTTCCTCCTACCGCTCCACTGTTGTGGCGTCCCCTAAAAGTTTCAATTTAGGTTGAGCTTTTTGCCTTTTTAGATCAATTGAAAATGTGTAGCATTGCCAAGCTTCTTTTATGTTACAAAGCAACTCTTTTGTGTTGGCCACAATTAGAAACATAACCTTTATGTGGTAGGTTGAAACAACAACTCAAAAGTCATTCAAGGTTGGTTGACCAATAATAGCATTATAAGAAAATAGTGTATTCACTACCAGGTAGCTTAGCATAAGAGTTCATTGTTTGGGGGCTTCACTAAATAAGGTTAAAATGTTTATGGACCCTTCCAATATGGTCTTCAATCCTTCAAAGTAGAGGAGAGATGTGCACACAACCTTCAATTTCAATTTACCTATGTTCATTCTATTCAGAGTCAACAAGAAAATGATGTTAGCTAAGCTCCCATTGTCAACCAAAACTTTTCCAACCCAATAGAAGGTAATTTCTGCAGAGGCAACCAAGAGATAATTTAACTTGCCATCAATCCTTAACTTGCCAAATGTGTGCGGTTAGCATCAAAGAAAGAGATTGGCTCTGCATTAATTGAGAGTTGATAAACTGTCTCAATCGAGCAGAATTTGGTAGACTCTAATCTTTGTTGATTTTATCTTCTAGCTGACTTAGAATTCCCCCAAGTAGGGAATCCAGTAATGGTGCCAATTACTCCTTTAATTGGTAGATGGGGATCATAGGTGGGTTTTTTTCCATTGTCCTTCTTTCTCGAGCTAACCGACCTTTCTCTATGGGGAATCTAGTCAGTCTTGCCTACTTTTCACCTCACACCCTTATTAATAAATTTTTTGAGATAGCTTTGTTGAAGTTACCTCTCGATCTCATCGTGTAAGTTGAAACAATCTTCAGTGTCATGTCCTTTCTATTTGTGAAAATGATAATATTTCTTAGATTTTCTCATAGTTTCCATCTCAGCTAGTTTTCTAGGCTTCTTTAAGAGGTTGCATGTTGGGTGGCAAACAATACCTCTATTCTCATAAGGTTGAGCAAAGTGTAGTCGTTGAATTTCTAGATAGGAGTGAACAATTATCTCTAGGTTAGCAAACATCTTTCTCTTTTAGCTTCTTCTTGTTGGCCTTAGGGTTGCCATATTAAAGCTTATTCATGTCCTCTTGAGTCATGTACCTTTAAGCGAGATTGAGTAGTTCCTCCATCAACCTAAGCCGCTCGCACACCAGAGCATTGGCACATTCCCTATGCTAAAGGCCTAAAAAAAGTACATCGATCAAAAATTTGATCTATGGGTTTCAATCTTTAGAACCTTGGGGTTGAAGCTAGCAAAAATATCATGAAAGAACTCTATCTCATTCTATTTGACTATGTATAAGTAGGTATGGGGTTGTTTTGTGATGTAGGAACTTGTTGCATAATTGGTTATACAAATAAATCGATGCTAGCTCAAGCTTTACAAACCAATCAAACACTATGCCCTAAAGGTGGTCACTAGCATCTTCACATAGATGTATTCATTATGACTATGTAATTGCATCATGTGTTCAAACTGCATTAGGTGTTCATAAGGGTCCAATAAGCTATCATACCGAAGGAGTCCGATTGGGACTTTAACATCAATAGAGATGCACTCATTAATGATCTTTTGGATAAATGGTGACTAGAGAATGGTTATTTAGATTTTGGTTGACCCCAGTTCTCTCTTTAAGTGGTCCAGCTTGTGGAGTAGCACTAGCAACTAGCCCAAGCTGGGTAGCATGTTGATTTAGGGTGGCAAAAAGCTGGATAGAGATTTAGGTGGATATCTTTTATTAAAACTTTGTAGGTTTGGCTATGAAATTGTCCTAACCAACTTCAAAACCTATACCTTCATAACTAACTCTTCCTACAACCAATTCGTAGCTGCTGATGATTCTTTTTCTTTATATGTATATGTTAATTTTTGTATAGATAATGTAAATTAATTTGTTTTGTTCTGAAAGAACAATACTACATATTGATAATTAATAATTTTTATTAATTATAACTAAAAAAATTATATTTGTGATTAAAATTAATGAAAGATTGTATTTTTCGCTCATTAGGTTGAGTCATTTTTGGATTTAGTCATGTGTTAGAACAAATTTCAAATATAGTCTTTTTTGTTTTAAAAATTTATCACCTTTTTCCTAACTTAGGATAGAAGTTTGTAATCTCATCAAAATTGTTGATGTGGCACATCAAAATGGATACTGACTTGGCCAAAAAGATGCTAAGCTGGAAATACAATGAGTGCTAACTAAGCTAAAACTTCTATTTGATGGCAAAAAGGTAGAAGTCAAGATCCCTAACTCTAGAACAACTTTAAAGTCTAAATCAAGAGATCAAAGAATGCTAGTTGTTGCGGACCTAGAATTGAATAATTAAACCAACACCTCTTATTATAAAATGTTCTACCTTGATCCATTTTGTTGTTTGTTTTGTGATTTTTTAGAGACCTTATTATGCACGGTACATGCCCTTGTTTCACAATGTATCTTTAATGTGCTTTTCTTCTTTTGGTTTGCAAATTGATATGTGTATTTACTCAGAATATTTGATGCTTTTAGTGTATTGACTTGAGTATAAAATGAAAAATAAGACTAGAAATGGTAGCCTCGTAAGGAGTTCCTACCATTGGAAATGAAAATATGATTCTTCTTTGTATGCATTGGTGTTCTCAATCTAAAATGCAATATAAGTGTTTGTGCCTTAGTTTGTTGGTGTTTTGGTAGTGTAGTCTTATGTGAAACATGTGGGTTGGATTTGTGTTGTTATATAATATTGAATTTGCTTGCTTTATAGTCCATAGGTGTTCACATAGTAGCTATATTGCATTGACTATGCACAATAGGGATACATTTGTAAGTTCCCCTCTAATAGAATATTTGGGGTTTGCACTTATTAGTTTGACTATGTTGAAATTAAAGAGCAACTCGATGCCACCTGCTTAAGCCGACACCCAACTTCTTAAAAAACTGACACATAGTGTTTTAACTCTTTTTAGCTGGAAATTTTTTGTTTTGGTTTCATTTTTTTTTTCACTTTTGTTTTGAATTTATCATCTTCAACATTTTTGTTCATTCTCTCTAACATGATTACATGCTTGGCATTTGAAATTAGATCTGAAAAAAGCATGTAACTGCCAATTATTTTTTTAATTAACACGTAATTGCCAAAATTTTCTGATTCAAACTCTAAATTAAATTTTTAGTCCTAAAAATCAAGAAAAATTTTAGTGTGGAAAATCATATATGGGTTTTGAACAACTTAATCACTTTCCAACTTATTAGGTCACTGATTTTTGCATCCAAGGTGGGCTTAACCCTTTTTTATGTGCATCCCTTTTCTTTTTTCCTATTTCATTGGATTTTTCTTTGGTCAAATCTTGATATATATGTGCAGAGATGAAAGAAAATCGAGAAACTAAGAAAATAAAATAGAAAATTAGAGAGAAAGGGAAGAAGATCACCTAAAATCAAGAAATCAAAATTATGTGGGAAAAGTAGAGTTGAAAAGAAAAATCAAAAAAGTAATAGAAAGAAGTAAAGTGCCATCTATCAACGTTTTGTGGAGTTGGGCGTCCACCAAGTGGCATGAATGCCTCAAAATTAAAAGTGCATGCTTGGATAGACCAAAATAGTTGCGGTTTAAATGGAATAGAAAGTACTATATTAAAATAGAAAGGCACTTCAAACAATTAAAGAACAAGAAGATTGGAATCTACGTGGTGTTAGGGTACTTTCTAGAAATATGCATAGACTTTGAGGTTGAATTTTGTGGTATTTTTTTTGAGTCATCCATTATTGAGAGAAACCAAGAACAAATTCATTTGAAAATAGTAGTAATTTTTATTGGAATAATCTATTTGTTGACACCAAGTATTTCAACAAGGAAAACCTTTCTTGTGGTGATTATGACATGGGGAAAAGTGAGAAATAGTGAAATTGATTATAAATTATTTGATGATAATGTAGACGCTGGGGTTGAATGAGAAGTACATATGATGACAATAAGACGACTAAGAGATGGCAAAAACATGTTGAGCATGCTTAAAATAGCAATAACCTTATTGAGAAGGGGAAAGAACACACTAGATAAGCTAAATATAGTAGTAACAATATAAAGGAAAGGTAAAAACAAACGCATGCTACCAAAAACAAACAATGAGATCATGCAAAATATAATCATCCGCATGATAGTTTATTTGACAAACTTAAATCTTCCCCTAACTGTGAGGAAGACTTTTCTGATAGTATGTATGGATTTGAGAGAAGATTCAAATATTGAAAATGAAGAAATTTATTTGATGATAATGTAGACAATAAAGCTAAATAGGTAGGACTGTATGATAATGATGATAGAGGTATAAAAGGTGGGAACCATTTGATAATACATTGAGAAGGTTATCTTGGGAAGTTGATTTATGGATAGGGAAAATAACTTTAAAAGTGTAAATGGTTCAAATGATGATGAACTGAACTTCCCATTTTAACCTAGTATGCAATTGTATCTAATAGTAGAAATGGATCAAGAGGGGGGGGTGAATTGATCTTTTTCTAAATCAATTAAATAGTTTCGTCCCTTAAAAAGTTTTGCAAAATATTTGATATAGAGTAATATTCAAAAATCCAAAAGGATAAAGGAACAAATATAAAAAAGCAATAAAATGAACATGAGGATTTCTAGTGGTTCGGCAAGCCCACATCCATTACCTAAGATGTAATCTTAGGATTTTAACTTGCACTTATATTGAACAATCGTGAAGTTACAGTAAAGACAAAATATAAGTAATCAATAACAAAAAGAAACTTCCGCTATCATAGAAACTTCTAACAAACTAGATGATGGAAGGCAAAAGTAAACTTCTAGCGCAACTTTTAGAGTAATATCTTGTAGAGTTATGAACTTTAGGCAAGGTTTAATTATTTTATATTGGACTTCATCTTTTAAATAGACGAGTCTTGATTCTTGATATCTTGTCTTCCAATGAAATCTTTCCTTCTATAACATACAGATTTTTGTATGGAAGTTTCAATAGTTTCTTTCCTTCTTTACTTCCAGATGATTTCTTCTCATCCCTCTATAAAGGCATGATTTGAGTAGGCAAATTGCTAATCTTGTGATATTAAATCATTTGAGCATTTTCCTATTTACAACAAATACAACATGGAATAAAATTTACTAACTAATATTTCCTTGCAAAAGATCATAATCAAAACTTATTCTAAGGAGATCCTAACAATCTCTCCCTTTTTGATGATGATCCTTTTCCATACACTATGTGCTCTTCCTAATTTTAATTTGCTAAAAAACTAGTTTCAAGCTTTCAAAGGAGTTATAAAATTCAACATTAAGCAACATTGATATAATGCACAACAGGAGATATTAAACTTCAAAGAACATAATAGTTTGACATAAGTTAGTTCACATAGCCTTCTCCCTTAAACAAAAGTTCTAGCATCAACAAAAATAATTAGACAAAAACATATACTGAACAAAGAGTATTAATTCTATATATATTGAGTAGAAACCATTTAGCAAACTAGTTTTCATAGGAGTTTCTAGTTCCACAAAATATAAATTGAAGAACAAAATAGAAGTTCTAGTTCCACAAAATAGAAAGTTCCATGTTTCAGTTCTAGATAACCATCTCCCCCTTCAGCATAAAAAAGGGTCAATTATCAACAAGGGAGAGGGGGGGAGAAGAAAAATTGTCTTAGTTATTAATTTTGGTGGAAAACAAGATTATACCCACCTGGTTTTTAAGAAAAGTGAAACACTCATCAAAAAGGACTTTAGTGAAGATATCAGCCAACTAGAACTTGGTTTCCACATAATTTATGCAAATAACACCACTTATTACATAATCTTTTGTGAAATGGTGCCTAATTTCTATATGCTTGGTTTTGGAATGATGAACATGATTTGTTGTAATACTAATAGCACTAGTATTATCACATTTAATAGGTATGTTAAAGAAATTCATACCGTAATCCTAGAGAGTTTGTTTCATCCAAAGAATTTGAGTGCAACAATTTCCAAGCACCATATATTCTACTTTGGTTGTTGATAGTGTGACAACACTTTGTCTTTTGCTGCACCAACTTACCAATCTTTCTCTAAGAAATTGACAGGCTCCTATGTTACTTTTATGGTCAATCTTGCAACTTGTATAGTCAACATCGGAATATCTAACAAGAAAGAAATATTTTGAGCAAAGATACTAGATCCCTTAGTGAGGAGATTCCTTTAAGTATCTTAATATTCGTTTGACCACTCAAAGGTATTATTCTTTGGGATTTGCCTAAAACTAGGCATACAAGCTTGCTGAGAATAGAATATATGGTTTGTTTGCAATGAGATAGAGTAAATTTTCAATGATTACTCGGTATATTATTTTGTCAACTCCCTTTTCTTGTGAATCAGCCTCTAATTTGGTGTTTGGTGCTATAGGCATTGATGTTTCCTTACAGTTATCCATTCCAAATTTCTTTAGTAGTTCCTTTGTATATTTTTCTTGGCATATGAATATTTTTGTGGAGCTTTGTTAGATTTATAGTCCAAGGAAGAAATTAAGTTCTCCCATGAGATTCATTTCAAACTCACTTTTCATAGAACTTGAAAACTCATCACAAAGAGAATTTTTAGTACCACCAAATATGATATCATCTACATAAATCTATACCATTAATGTTTCATTATCACCTTTCTTTATGAAAAATGTAGTGCTAATGGTGCCCTTGGAAAATCCTTTAGAGAGAAGAAAATACTCAACTTTTAGTATCAAGTCTTAGGGGCATGTTTAAACCATATAATGCTTTAGACAATTTAAAAACATGATTAGGAAAATCAAAATTTTCAAATCCTAGTGGTTGTTCAACATAAAACATTTTTTAATAAAGCCATTCAAAATGCACTTTTAACGTCCATTTGGAAAAGAGTGAAATTTTTTAAAGATGCATATGCAAGCAACATGCAGATTGACTCTAATCGTGCTACATGTGCATATGTTTCATCAAAATCAATACTTTCCTATTATGAATGCCCTTTTGCTACAAGGCTTGCCTTGTTTCTAACCACGATTCCTTTCTCATCTAGTTTCTTTCAAAAAACCTACTTCGTTCTTATGATTGGTCTATCAGTAGGCCTTTCTACCAGGTTCTACACATTATTTTTTTCAAACTAAGAAAGGTCTCCCACCATTGCATTTTTCCAATACCTATCATTTAGTGCTTCATGTAGATTAATAGGTTTTATGAGTGATAAAAGAACAATATTACCGGTATCATATCCCTTTACCTTTGATCAAGTCATTATTCCTGCTTTTGGATTCCCAATTTTTTTATTAGTTAGATGACGTGATGCATGTTTGAATTAGTGCATCTTTTCTTCATCTTCTTCATTAGTAGTTTCACTTGGAATTTCATCAATGATTTCTAAACTTTCTTTCTCAGCTTTCTTTTCTTGTTTGATTGCTTCAATGATTTTATCAATACTTGTAGATTATATGCTTAAAGTATCTTTGGCAATAAGAGGATTAGTTCCATCAAAAACAATGTGTATGGATACTTGTATGGTTCTTTTCCTCTTATTGAAAATTTGATAGGCCTTGCTATGTACATAGTATCCCTTGCAAATATGCTTTTATGTGATTTGGAATCGAATTTAGCAAGATGATCTCTGTTATTCATACTAAACATTTGTATACAAATACACGAAAGTATGAGATATTTGGTACTTTACCATGCCATAATTAATAAAGAGTTTTTTTGTTTTTTTAATAAATGGTCTAAGAAAAATTCTATTGGCAATTTAGCATGTGGTATTTATAGCCTCTCCCCAAAATGATTTAGGCAACTCATATTCATTCAACATTGTTCATGCCAGTTCTTGAAGAATTCTGTTTTTTCTTTCTACCATTCCATTTTGTTGTGAGGATTTTGGTACAACAAAATTATGGGAATATCCATTTTCATCACGAAAGATCATAAATTCATTATCATCAAATTCTGTTCTGTGATCATTTCTTATAACTCTAATGAAATACCCTTTTTCATTTTGGATTTTCTTAGCAAGAGATACAATAGATTTTAGAGCATCATTTTTATGAGAAAGAAATCAAACCTAGGTAAATCATGAAAAATCATCAACAATCACAAAAATATATTTGCTTCCACCAAGGAAAAATGTTTTTATAGGTCCAAAATGATCTAGGTGAAGGAGATCAAGGGGTTTGATGAGGATACGTCATTTATAGGTTTGAAAGATGTTTTAGTTTGTTTTCCTTTAATGCATGCATCACATAGTTTGTCATTGAAAAATCCAAATTTGTAAATCCCTTTAATGAGATCTTTTTTAACAAGATGATCAAGCAGTTTAATGTTCGCATGCCCAAGTCGTTTATGCTAAGTCCAATTAGAATCTTCAAAAGCTACCAGACACTTAACATTTTAACTAAACAGGTCATCCAAGTTAATGTAGTAAATATTTCTATCCCTAACAGCGGAAAAAATAATTTTGTCAACCTTAGTAACAATGTAATGTGAGGGTTGGAATTGTACTTGATACCTACTGTCGTAGAGTTGGCTGATGCTCAGAAGATTGTGTTTAAAGCCATCTACTAGCCAGACAATCTCAATAGAAGTTCCATCTATTTTTCTAACAATTCCTTTACCTATAATTTTTCCTTTTATGTTGTCAGCAAACAGGACATTCCCCTCACTGAAATCCTATAGCTTTGTGAAAAATAATTTATCTCCGATCATGTATCTAGAACATCCACTGTCCAAAATACCATTTGTCTGTTTTATTCTTCTTAAAGGGATCCTACATCACAATTTGTTAATATTTTAGGTACCCACATAGTACCGGGTCTTTGTTTGTTAGATTTTGGAATCCATTCATATTTAGTTCCTATGTCATTCTTTATTGAACATTTGTAGTAAACATGTTTTTCTTTCCACAAGTATAATAGATTTTCTGTTTTCTGCTTCCAACATATTGAATCTTGGTTTTGCCTATTTTTCTTTTTCCTTTAATGGTTCTTTTCAAGTTGTAATTCTTTTCTAGTAGAAAAGAGTTCCTATTTTCAAGATCTTGTACTTTCCAAACAAGCCTATTTTTGTCATCTATGTCCTTCTTGATTATTTTGTTATTACTCTAAGCAAGCTTAGCCTTTTCATCAAGAATGCTTTTTGTTTGGTAGTTGAGGGAGTTTATTTCCTTTTGAAAATAAGCTAATTGGTTTTGAAATTCCTCATGCAACTAGCATTTTCACATTCAAAAACACTAGAACTTGTTTTGCAAAGAAAAGTTACCTATTAATCAGCCATAAGGCAACTATCCTCATTTTCGAATTTATCAAAATCTAAATCATCCCTCGTAATAGTCATTGCTCTAGATTTGGCACTTCTTTTGAGTTTGGAATTTTTCTTAAGCTTTGGACAATCAAGTCTCTTTTGATCAACTTCATGATATTCATTGCAAATAATTTGTTCTGGTCATTGGTAATCAATGCTGCCTGTTTTGGAATTTGATTTGTTATCTCTTTTGAAGTAATTTTGTCCTCGTGTCAGTTGTCTGAGATATTTTGTAATCATTGCAATTTCATCATTTAGGGTGTCCTTATCCAAAGCTCTGATGCCAATTGATAGTACAAAAGCATCAAGAGGAGAGGTGAATTGATCTCTTTCTAAGTCAATTAAACAATTTTGTCCCTTAAAAAACTTTGCAAAATATTTGATATGGAGTAATATTCAAAATCCAAAAGGATAAAGAAATAGATATAAGAAAGCAGTAAAATAAACATGAGGATTTATAATGGTTCAGCAAGCCTATATCCACTACTTAAAATATAATCTTAGGATTTTAACCTACACTTATATTGAACAAATGTAAAGTTATAGTGAAGACAAAATATAAGATATCAATAACAAAAAGCAATTTCCTCTATCGCAAAAACTTTTAACAAATTGGATGATGGAAAGCAAAAGCAAATTTCCAGTGCAACTTTCGGAGTAATATCCTATAGAGTTCTGAACTTTGAGAAAGGCTTAAATGTTTTATCTTGGACTTCATCTTTTAAATAAATGAATCTTGATTCTTGATATCTTCTCTTGCAATGAAATCTTTCCTTCTATAACATGCAAATTTTCATATGAAAGTTCCAATGGTTACTTTCTTTCTTTACTTCTAGATGATTGCTTTTCTTTCTTCTATTAAGGCATGATTTGAGAGGGCAGATTGCTGATCTTGTGATATTGAATCTTTTGAGCATTTTCCTTATTTACAACTAATACAATATAGAATAAGATTTACTAACTAACATTTCCTTCCAAATGATCATCATCAAAACTTATTCTAAGGAGATTATCAAAACTTATTCTAAGGAGATTCCAACAGTATCATCCTTGCTTTAAATCCAAAATGATATTTGCATTTACCAACAAGAAAGAGATGAGGATAGTAATATACTTTCAATTACTAAGACTTCATGCTACAAAGAATGATGAATGTATTTGCCAGGTTAGGGATATTTCCCTAAATGTAAATGCGTCTAGTTATTCCATGTGAAAATCGTAAAGTCTAATAATTTATTAGGCAGGTATATGCATAAATTTAATTCTAATCCAAAAAGAAGTGTTGAAGGATTCAGGATAGGTGCTATTGAAGAAATGAGATGCAACATATCAACCAGTTAGGCATAAAAACCAAAAAGAAATATTAAACATCCAAGCATATAAAAGTAAATATTAATACTCAGCAATATATAATAGTAGGATTAGAATGTAACAATAACATTATAAATGTGAGTCATAACACTAATTACAATCACAAAACCAAGTGCTAATTTTAGAACTAGCATCTAAAAACAAACGTCTCAGTACACAGAGATAATTTTTTTATAATTTTGGTGGATTTTCGTTCTTCAAAGTTCCCCTTCTACTGGTGCAACTTTTACATTATCTACAACATAAACCTCATACATTAAAATCCTCAATTAATATCACATTTCCTTGAATTCCTTCCATATGTAATTTATCAATTTAAAAACTAGTGGCCATAATTTTCAGGATATCAGCAGGTTAATTGGAGTCATATTTTTATCAGTTTAATGAGCAGTTAAATCAACTATACATAAGTAGAATATGGGGAACTGAAATCAAATGGATGCATATATAAGACATGGTACAGCAAGCTTGTGATTTCTCAATGTCAAGAGAATAATGTATGGATCAACTCAAATGATCATTTAATGTACACATAACATAATCCTTCGAAAAATATGTTCAAATAGTATATGTTTCTAATATATCAAAAAGGACGCTTTGTACAAATATGGCTATAAGGAATTGCTAAATGAGGTATGAGATAACCAAAAATTTGTTGGGAGTAGCTTGACTTGAGAGGACTAACATTATTATTTAAGTCAAATCAAGGAAAAATTCAATTTTAGTTCATCGACGATTGCGACATATTTTTTTTTTACTCCATTTTGATCTGAGGCTATCACATTCAATCCATTATTCCTTAATTTTTTGCACATTAAATTCAATTTTTCGCAATTTTTGTCCATTGGGCTCAAAATTTTTCAATTGAGCTTGATATTTGCCTAGTCAACTTCAATTGGTATGAGAAATTGGGAATTTTCCACCTAGGACCAAGTTGCCCTCCATATGTAATGCCACATCATCCAAAATTAAAAAAAAAACTAAAAAATGTGCTAAAATCGAAGGTAAAAAAATTACCATGAAACAAATAACAAAATCAACAAAATTGAAAATTAAAAAAATATATATAAAATGGAAAAAGTGTTGAAACACTATTTTGTGAATTATCTATTTGATAATATGAATAATAAATATGTCTCAAGTAATTTACTCAAAGTTAATGAATTATCTATAAATTAATAAATAAAAAAAATAATTAGATATAATAAAAATCCAAAATAATTTCACCTATTCAATATATTAAATAATAAACATCTTCAAAATAATCTACTTAATAATATCACATACTAAATTAATTTATTTTAATAATTAATATTTAATAATATTAATATAAAATATATTTATTAATTGAGTATATATTAAATAATTTTAAGTTAATAAATATAT
>JACGDI010005532.1:725000-909294 GCA_014898725.1 Jacaranda copaia
AGAATTATTTTTGGGTTCATTGACGCTCTTGGATCTTTGAATTTCCATTTATTGCGTGAATTTCTTGATTAAAATGCAGTTGCTAATGTTGTTGCTTCCTCTAGGATTAAGTTACATAGAATTTCTCTCTTCTGCTGCATTATCAAGATTGGAAGAGAAATCTCTGTTTTGGACACTCAAGTTTACCATTCTCGTTAAAACCCATCAACTAAAACCTGGAATTTGCGTACAAGAGTTGAGAAATTTGTTGGCCTCCTTAAATGATTCACGGTAACCTCGGCAAGCCCTTTACTTTACTCTTTGCTCTATGTGTTTGTTAGTTTTTATTTATCTGTTTTCATTCCTTTTTCTTCGTGTTCCCATTTGGTTTAGCTATTAGCAAGAAAATTTACTGTCAGGAAAATTTATTGTCAGATATGTGTGACTTGAGTTTTTATGTGTTCAAGTGTGTTTGGATATTAGTGTTCTTGTGCTAGAAAGATGAGTGCTTACTACCTGCATTTGATCCTATTGAAGACAGTTTGGCAGAATTCTATTAGAAATTCTATGTGCAAATCAATTTATGTTAGTGATGTAAGTTTGTTGATCTGGGCTACTTCTGCTAAGGATAATCTGTTTGGATTGTTTAACAGCTTCCACAACTACCATAGCACATTTTTTGCTATAGGATTCTCATCAAAAGGTGTTTCTAGGATTCCTCGTGGCATAATTTCAAATCTGTATTTCACTTGTTAGTTTCTTATTTTAATGTAAGTATATTTTAACTCATTCCATTGTTTTTTTCAAGGGACAGAACAAGTTATTTTAATTCATTTCATATGTTTTTCAAGGGACGGAACAAGTTTCTATTTGCATGTTTAATGGCTTATGTGCAGGCTACTTTTACTATCCCTTTTGTATGAGTTTTCCTATGAAGCAAGCTATGTATTGGTGATCGATCTTTATACGTTTTTCTTGTTATGTCAATGCATCTCTTGGCAAGAGGGCACTAGCAAGGTTTGAATTTAAAATTGGAACTTGAATCTTGGTTTATCTTGCCTGACTTCTCTGATAACTTTGGCTCCACTTCCTCTAAAGAGGAAAGAGAGCCAATACTTCATAAGAACAAAAGGAAAGTAATGCTCTGGCAATCTGATGAAGCTTCTTATATTTATAATATTGTTTACTTGGTAACTTTATATATGAATTGTGTCTGACTGATTGTTTCAAATGTTGAAAACAATATGGTCCCATATAACTTGTTTTAGTTGCTTGATTTAGCTAATTTTCCTTTGTTTTTATTTTCCTTTTCTCATAACTTAATGTCCTTTAAGCAGGCTATGACTGGCTTTGACTTAATATTTGTGCCTTTCAAAATCAGAATAAGGAGCCTGCAGAATTGAAGTGGAATCTAGTACCCAATCACAAGTCACAACCAAATAGAGCTATTCATGGAAATAGAGATACTATTTATTCCCATTTTCCTACAAAGCAGAGTGGATGAGTCATGTGTTTTCATATGGTTTTTGATAAAAAACCACATGTGTTTTGATGGACATTCTACTTCCCACTGTGTTATGATAATAAAAATGAAAAAGTGTCATTTTCCAATTGTTTAATGATATTACATGTTGGAGTCATATAGGGGCAAACAGAATTGCCTGCATGGATGTGCAGTTACTTAATAGTTAATACCCTGAGTTGAAGTGTAAAATGCCATGGGTTCTGATGATTTCCTGTAAAAGATTACTAGTATGAGCGAAGTAAGAGGATGATTAGTTTTTGCATTTCCTAATGAAGTTGTTTTCATAGTACAGATTGATTCTTGGAAATTTATGTGCATTCCGTTTCGCATTAGATACTAGATGTGGTGTGCTTTCTATTATCACAAGAAGATTCTATTTATTTTCTGGGCCACATGCTGACAAGAAATGTATATATCAGACTGAGAGAAGCCTTGAAAATGAATAATTAATTCCAATTTCTTTTGCCTGAGTCCTGACAAGCTTCTTTTTCAAAATTTTAAAACTTATATTTGGTCAGTTGAAGAGCACAAATGAATCTCCCATACTTGCAGATAAGTATTTCTGACATAAGCCTTTATAGAATGATAGTTCATGAGGACCAGAAATATTGCACCATCTTTATCAGAATCTTGAAGAAGAAAATTTCAACTTCTCCATGAGGTGATCGCCCTCTTATTATTGAGAACCAATAGTTATAATTACTTGGGGATGAAAATGTTTGTTGGTGATCCTAAAGAATAGAAGAGTTTGTTTAAGAGGAGGAAAGTTGCTCTAAGACTAAGGCTAGCAGCAAGGGACTAGCATAGAATGGACAAATGCTAAGACTGTATACATTATTTTTTGCTTCCTAAATACGCACATTTCATTTTTGTCCACATGCAAAATACTAACAGAATATGTTTCTTGTTTCTAAATACAAGCATACATGCACATTAAATGACATTAGAATCCTAATGATTGACTGTCCACTAGAAAACATGCAAATTCAAGCAAAGTTATACAATCAGAATTTGAAACCACATACATTCAGACTCCAATTTCAAGCAAATATCTTATTTCTTTTGTGTGGATGCATGCATTTTTCTTTCTCTTTCTCTCTTTCATTTCTAATTATATTTATGGATTAATGATGTATGTATTTATATTTCTGTTTTTCCTTTTAGTTTCTAATTATATTTATGGATCAATGATGCATGCTCTCCCTCTCCCTCTCCCTCTCCCTCTCCCTCTCTCTAATTATATTTATTGATTAATGCAGGGTAATACATTAAAAATCATGCTACATAGTAGATCGGTGCGAGAATGGCTTGTAGGATGGATGACTAGTGGCATAAATAATAAACAAACAAGCACAGTTAACCCCAATTCGACACTGCCTGAACCTAAATCTTGCTGTGACAGATCTCCACTTGGTAAAATTATTATCATTATATATTTTTCAATTTAATATTTATTGTTTTATTTATAGGTAATCACTTTATTCTTTTGCATATAGGTTCAAGTTTAGGGTTGAAGACATGGAGGAGAGCCAGTGAGTTTATAAGTATAAAAAGCAATGAATGGGATCAACCAATTGGAAACAATTCTATTGAACTTGAGACATATTTAGTAGTAATGTGTTGTCAGGAAATTACAGCAAAGAGTTGTGTGTTGAAAATAATTACTTTTTGCTATGATAATAGGGCAGAGAGTAAAGCTCATATTATGAGAAATGAAAACAAGTGTGTGATATTGGGCAGGGAGAAAACTAGTCATGGAGACAGATGAGCATCAAAGTTAAATTAAAAATATCCCCAAAACTATTCCAAAGTTTCTTATTTAGCTATCCTCGAAATATGACAAAATGAGATTACTTTCTTTGATCCTCAGTCCTGCTTTTAAGATTTGGCATTGGTGTTGATTTATCTTGCTGCAATTTTCGATGAATAATTGAATTTTCATGCTTTCAAAATAATAGTTGAAGAGGCTGGTGATCAATTTCGTACACGGATGGCAGCAATTTTGCGTACTTGATGTATGTCTTGATTCCACTGGAGTGATTCATGCTAAGGTTAGTTACTAACATTGATATGTAGAAATGTTTATGATGCTTTCACGTGACTAGATATTAAGTTTGTGTATTTGATATATGCCTTGATTCCAATGGAGAAATTTGTGTTTCTCGTTTAATTTAAAGAGGATTAAGTTTTATTAACCTTAATGAATATTGGGATTTAGCCCAAGAATGAATATAGAAATATATATATATATATTCTAAAATATTGATTCAAGGAAGTCATTTTAAGATGAATTTGAACAATAAATGTGAAGCTTACGTGGAAGAAAAAATATAGTATGGTACAAGGCATATTCATTAGAACTGCTAAACAATCCACAGGTGATTTTTATATATAATAATGGGATGAAGACATATGAGTACAGAAGAGCAAACAGATCTTATTGAGATGGGAAATATTGCGGATATTGTTCTATTTTGTCATCAAGAAACTTCAGGCTACACGCAGAGAACCCGTTGTCCATCTGTTCTATTCTATTGAAAATTTATCCTTAGAAAAAGTAATTATAGAAAAAGAATAGAGAGATGGAAAACAGCACCAAGAAGGCTTTATTTTGAAGCAAATGAAAATTGCCAGCAAACTTTGCTTCACTAAATTGTTGGACATCCGCAAGTACAAGATTTCATAGGATTTTCTGCTCAAAGGGATTTCCTTGCTTATGATACATGAACACTTAACTTACCAAGGATGGAGTAGTGAAGAATTTTGTGTGTAAGATTTTGTCATATATTTCGAGGATGGTATTTAAATGAGATCACCCTCTTTGATCCTCAGTCCTGCTTTTAAACTTGAAATACGAGCATAAAATGGGAACATGAACATTCAAATTTGAACAGGCAACTGTGTTTATATACTCTCTTTATATGTCTCGGATAAAACTTTTCCATCTTTAGATCCCTTTACCAGAACTGGAGCCATGCAGCTACAAACCGGAAACCTGTACAAACTTAAGCAATAAACTAACTGCAATTATCTGTTCTTTAATTTGCATGAGACTAATACACTGAAAGTTTATGATGTTATGCATCCCTGGCATAGCTATCTACTGTTCTTCTCATCCACTGATTGAATGAATAGCTTAACTTGTGCACCTCACCAGAAAGATTTAGCACATGCAGCTTAAGCATATGAACCTCATAATTAGATGCTTCACTTAGTTCTTTCTTTAGCCAAAAAAAGTATAATGTTTCACTTAGTTCTTTCTTTTTTTCTTTTTTTGGCCAAATAAAGTTTAAATCTCTATTCACTTGGGGCATCTATAGACTACAAGAGTGGTTGCCTGACATAGGCTGATTTACTGACATAATACTTCTGTTGAACTGCAATTGAACTGCAAGGGTGGTTTCTTCCTGCTTCACCTTATGAATCATTTCATGAAACAAAACTCCTCCTTCACTAAGCATAGCCTGCAGCTCTTGCTTGCTGATCACAAGCTTAATCCTCACGACTTCACTCATTGGTTGCCCGGCTACTTCTAATACATCATCTAGAAAATGAACTGCTTTCTTCTTCTTAATAGTTTCTGGTAGAGGAAGCATATAATAACTAAGGTTGGTTACTAACATTGATATGTAGATATGTTTCTTATGCATTCATGTGACTAGATTGTCAAAGGCTTAATTCCACCAAATTTGCATTATGACTTGTTTTATTATTCTGAATGAATGTTAATTATGTTGATAATAACAAAAAACTTTAGCTTGAACTATCTCAATAAAAACTATAAAGATTTGCTGTTTGTATGCTCCATATAATACTAATTGTGTCCACTATGAATGATTGAAAAAAGCTTGCAGACAAAGTTGTTGTTACTGGCTTTTATACAATGGTTCCAGATTTCTTCCAAGGAGAGCATGCTAAGAGAAATGAAGTTTTGTATGCTTTCTTCGGATAAAACTATTCTTAAGTACAACTTGATATGAATATATGGAATGGTACACCAAGAGCATAAATTCTTTTTCTAGTTGGAAAAGAAATTGTCATTTCTTAACTAAATGTAAATAAATTGTACGATCTTTATTTGAAAATGGATATTGTGAGTTGAAATAAATGTTGATTGAATTTTTTTGGAGATATTTCAACCATTGGTTGTATTGGTTGATAAAAGTCAAAATTGTATGGTTTTTAGAAATATCTTATTGTAATTTTGTAGGGTATGATTGAATACGTATATATGTTTTTCCTTTGGAGGCACATGATGGATTAATGCCTTTTTTGATATAGGGTTTGAAGACTTTTTTCTATTTAGGGCATTCAAAACTAAGAAATAGAGGCTTAAAAAATAGTCCCCAAATGGTAAAAAATTGCCTTCATTAATTACATATAGAGGCAATCCATATAATTGCCTCCATATTTTTCGCGAATGTGACTATGGAGGCTTTTATAGCCTATTGCCTCTACATGTATTAGAGTCATTTTTTAATCATTTAGAGGCCAAAAATATTGCCCACATATCTTAGTATTGTAGTAGTGTAATATTGTTATATATTAATCAATGTAAAGTGACAACGAACGGTGCTCAGTATTTGTTTACTGCAAGAACATGACTTGCATTCCCACGCCCGCACATGCACTAATTAATGTGTTTGAAATTACTTTTGATGAAATAATTAATAAAGCAATCACACATTTTTAATATTTTTATGTCAATATCTTACCCAAATAAATTTCAATCCAATGTCCCTCGGAGTTAGTCTATCACTCGCATGTGAACATCTTGCCTACAAACATAAATTTTACATCAAAGTAAAAATTAAAAAATAATACATGATAGCTCCTTTGCCAATATTGCATAGAATATTGACTTAGAATATTCCCTCATAAAACATAAATAAGTCAAAAAACAATACAATACACAATACACACATAATTGAAAATAGATGACTTAGAATATTCCCTCATAAAACATAAATAAGTCAAAAAATAATACAATACACAATACACAATACACACATAATTGAAAATAGATGACTAAGGAACCAAGTTGCAACTATTTAATTTATAGCCTAAAAATAGTTAGAAAATATTGATACTAAAACCAATAAAGGAACAAAAAATGAAACAAATTTAAAAAGAAGAAGGAATGAAATGGAAAATTCAATTCAAAACATGCAATAAATTGTGCTCAATTTAAAGTAGAATTTGTCACTACTCAAATACAAATAGAGGCTTGCGTCTGCTCTCAAGATATAATGAACCTTTGGAGAAATATTTCTAAGAACTCGTACTTGTCCATAATCACCTTATTTTAAAAGAAGTACTCAAAGTGTTACAAAATTTTAAAGAGGAAACAGAAATGTGCATAAAATATATTTTGTGATAGAAGATATTTAGCCAATTCTTCTATTTGTCTTTCATAGTACAAGAAAATGATATTTATAAAATTGTATAAACCCTTGGGGAAGAGATATATTCTCAAAAGAAGTATTACTTTCAAGAAATCACAATCTTGAATTTTTCTATTTTATTTTTACTTTAAACATACTTAATTATTTGATAAGCAGTATTATTTGAACTTCTGACTTCAACATGTATATCAGTAAACATCAAACCTTACAATAGAAACTTGATTTTTTGGACTATTCGAAGAATCTCCAATATAAATTCCATCAACTATCTTCAGTTCTAAGGTTTGTTTTTTTTACTTTTCAGTCTTTGCTTTGACTAAACATCCCCAAATTCTACAATAAATTTGACTTATTCTACGGATATAAGGTTATGTAAACAACTATTTTATGAAATGTAATTTTTTAAGGTAAAAACATAATATGATGTATATGCAATATTAATTAGGGACGCTTGATGGTAGAATTACAAAGCAATTGTGATAGATCTACTATACAAACTATTATTTGATTTAAAGAATAAAATTCACTACATCAAACCATGATTGATGTTAAAAATATGTAACCTTAGATACAAAATTGACTTAGCTGAATTTGAATAAAATATTTTCATAGCCAACCCTCCCTACTATCAATCGATAACTTATTATTCTTCTTCTTTATATATATAGGGTTAATTACCTAGACCCCCATAAGGTTTGGCCTAATTGCAACAAGATCCATAGGATTAAGAAAATTACAAAAACCTCCTTGGAGCTGATAGATAGCCATTAAGTTGGACGGCTTTAGTGAATTGTCCATTTTGTCAAACTACCATTTGCAATGGCTTACAAAAAATTAACAAATAAAACCTTATAGTCTTAAAAATATTACAAATAGGTCCAAGGGTATTTTTATCTATAAAGTAATAGTCACAGTAACCAAAGGCATTTCTAGATTTTTCATGTAAATTTTTTGATGATGTTAGCATTTTTTTGGATAAAGACTAGTAGTCTTTCAAAAATGTAAGATGAAGCAAAACGTTAGGAGGATATTGGTAATTAATTTCGTCAAACCTTTGGGTTTTTAAGTAAATAGGTCAAACCTTAGGGAGGTCTAGGCAATTAACCTTATATATATACATATATTAATTTTCATATAGAAAATAAGGTAAATAGCAAACACCCCATAACGTATAGGGTCATGTGCACTTTGCCTCCCAACCATAGCAAATGAGCGAAATGATTACTCAACCTTTGGTAAATGTGCGTGAACACCCCACGTTCCATTTTTTGGTAGAATATTTCATCAGAGATGCTAAAATACTGAGTGTTTTGCACTTTACTTTCTCAACTTTAACGAAATGTGCATTTAACAACCTAATCATTATGAAATATCACACTTTTATCATTAAATTTTTATTTTAGTAGAATAAAGTGAAATATTTTATTAAAAGTATTATCGCTCACTAATCACTTGTCAATATATGGATAGTTAAATTAGTTTGAGTTATTATATAATTTGAAATTAATTTTTATTATATTTTACTTCGTTTATATGCATGAGATGATTAAAACTAATTTTAAATTATATCATAATTGATTTTTATATCAATGTAATATTATGCATATTTGTTGGCGAATGATATTTAAATACTTTTAATTTAAATGGAGTAATAAATGAGAGAAATAATGTTGATACTAAGATATATATTATTTGCTATGAATATTCATCCAACTGGTATCACCTATCTTATTCTTATTCAAATTAAACCTAAACCACATATACTCTTAATTAAACAAATAAGCACACATTTATAAGTACACCATAATAATCATTTGCTAATAGAACCCCAAAAATTAATTTTTAATTATCTTACACACATCAATTTAGAAATATTTTAACCAATTAATTGCTTTATCCATTTCAAATAACTCAAATTGACTGAATTGGTGATATATTGATAATTAAGTAATATATGGTAACAATTTTTGGCAAAATATTTTATTTTATTCCACCAAAATAAAAATTTAATGGTAAGGATAACATTTTAAAGTACTTTAGTGGTTAAATATAAATATTTTAAAACATTAGGGGGTATAATATAATAAATTTAAAATCTGTCATAGGAAAATTGAAAAATGGGGTATTTAAACACATTTAGCAAAGGTTGGATAATCATTTTGTACACTTGCAACAGTTGGAGGCCAAAGTGCAAATGACTCTATACATTATGGGGTTATCTGCTATTTACCCTAGAAAATATGAAACAAATCAATTGCATTTGCTATGAACATGACTACAGATGGATAGCTAATAATGATAGTATTTTTCACCAAGGTAATCTTGGTGAGCTGGTGAGGTGGGGGCCACTTGACTAGAATTGTGGCATTTGGTTCAAAACATGGCAATAGAGGGTGAGCTCAGTCTTGTAATCAAGGAACAAACGTTAGGCTACCTAAGTGTACCCTTAGCTAAGGCCCTTTGATGCTTAAGTTAAAGATAACTTAATCAGAAGGCAAATGAGCAAAGTGATGGCTTAAAAGAAAGCAAACATCATACGTTCGAACCTAAAATAAGGGTAGTGATAGTGTTTAGTAGCTTAGAGAAGCCATGAGGTTGAAATGACCATATTCCCCCTACAAAATAGTGAAGTCCTGTTTTTTCACATAAGAGTTTTGGGCATCATTTTAGAGTTAATTGGCCACCATGCTTTTGACATATAAAAAATAAAAGCTGCCCTTACCATGATTAATGCGAAGGTGACTGGTTGACGGAGTCATTAATGTGGACAGGATGCTAGATCAACCACATTAAATGCGAAAGTGACTGGTGGTAGGCACTACAATTAGTGCAGTTGCAATTTGAAGATGACTTGATTAGCTTCGCTGGTTGACCTCTTACAGTCGAGAGGATTCCTAATAGTGAAGATTGTAGGACTCAAGGTTAGTTTATGATTGACTAACCTTATTTAAGGTTGACCATTTCAGTGAAGCTCTGTTTGGTTTTTGCAGTTGGGCCATCAAAAGTGTTAGGCCTAACTTCGATGTTGCGTCGATATAATTGGGCTCGACATAACCACCCACCTCATGAGTCCCTTCCACTCCTTAGTCTTAAAAGATTGCATGAAAGGTTAAAGTGAGGAGTAGCTGAGTTATTTTGGTTTAACCTCAATCATGTAATTTAAATTTTGACTGGGTTTTAATGGTGGCAATTACCTTGGGGTAGTTAAAATATGGTAACTAGTGGTTACATAAATAGTATATAGTATTAGGTCATTTTAATAGGTTAAGTTACATGATAGCAGCACATAAATAATCCTTTTATATGCTTTTTTACCACTTTTATCGTGTCTATTGGAGGTTGAGTTCTAAGTTTTTATTTGAGTGTATCTACTTCTAAGGTTGTTCTTCTTTTCTTCATAAGTTCTTGTAGCTTCTTATGCTTGCTTCGGTGTCTTTGCTTTTCTAGTATTTTTGTGAATAGTATGGCTAAAGTTTTTGAGAAGATAAGGGATAGGTCGACTAATTCTGAGGCGACCTAGTCAACTAGTGGGAGAGTTCATCTTTTGATTATTCTTTTAGCAATAGTTCTAGTAGGTCTAGTAGTTAAAGTGGGGTGGGCTATACTAAAATAATGTTTAAGGTTTAGGAGGAGGTTGGTTCATCTGAGCTTGAAGTCGATGTTATGAGTGTTTTTGGCCAAGCTAGGCTCAAAGTGGAAGAGATAGATTTTTCTAAGAAAGCTAGTTAACCTTTGATGTCAAGGGGGAGACTATTTATAATTCTTTATTATAGTAACTTTATGTCAAAAATTACCTAAAAATATTTGGTATCTATTAGACATAAGTACCATACTCTGAAAAATTTTGAATTAATTTGGCCAAGGTCGAAGGATAGACTAAATAATTCCTTGGATGGGTGTATAGCTATACTTGAAGATGCACCAAAATATGGTCTTAGGCTTTCGATCGCATAACTATAGTTGATTTGCTTAAGGGTCTTCAAGTCTGTATTACGTAAACTATTGCCAAAATATTTTTCAATTTTGTATAGTTTTATTATCCTTATGATGATCCCTAATCAATTTCCATTTTTCATCAATTTTAGTAATCTTTTTCATTTGCTGATGTCTCAAAAGTTGGGAAACTCTAAGGAGTTGGGGTTTTATTATCTTACTGCTTGATGTCATTGAAAAATTATTGTCACTTCTTTTCTTCCTATGGTCAAGATGGAAGAAAGGTTTTTTTTGTCCCTGCACAAGCAAGGGGAGGTTTTAATATCCCACAAGATTTAGTTAAGGGGTTAGGTCAAAATGCTAGTAATGAAAATTCAAGTTGGCGAAACATGTTCATTTAGGGCCTAGTTGAATTTGAGGAGATAGAGATAGCTAGGTTTACTAAGAAGAGTAATTTGGTATTAGTAGGTTTATGGACTACTCAATTGAGGGTACTGTAGCATGCGCATTTAGGTAGAGCTAATTTTATTATGCCATTGTCATTGTTATTACTCATGTTTGCGATTGAGATTTTTGTGTTTCTATAGATTAATTGACAATGGACCAAGCACACCAACTTACTATGGCTAAGCAATAGAGAGCATAGAAAAAAGTGTAAGATGCTAATGCCCATCAAAATATAGCAACTTTTGCTATTGAGTCCAAACATGCACTGTCAGCAATTCTTTCTTCTCTTCGTCAACCGACACTTGATGCACAAAGTCCTACTGCATAGCTAAAGAGAAAGGCTATAGAGGTCAAGGGCTTTGATTGAGCATCACCACAAAGAAAGCTCCTATTGAAAAGGGAAAAGTAATAGCTTTCGAGGACATTTGGGTGTCTGATGAATTGTAGTTGTTCCTTGATGAGGAGTTGTGCGATTTGGCCAATTATTTTGAACACATATTCAACCAAGGATTGGGGTCAACAACAACACTTCTATAATGGACATAGGGGTGACCAAAGTGATCCCACCAATTGTGCTTAAAGCTAGTCTATTTCTTAAAGACCAGAAAAGGATGCTCAATGCCAAATTAACTAAAGCCTTGAAGGCGTTTGTGTACCACAACAACATGGTGATGTATCTTTTTGTTCAATTCTTGATGTTGTTTTCATTGAAGCATTGCAATTGTTCTTATGGTTTCTTGTAGGTTGAGTTGTAGGGTTATAACTTACATCAACAATTCCATCTGTCCTTGGCTGTCTATGCTAATTGGCAACACAAGTGTAACAAGTTAGAGAAGAAGTAGTCTAAATTCTCAAAGACTAAGGTTTATTTCTTAGAATCCAGTATCCAAGAGCTAGCAAAGTAGGTTAAGAAGAAAGATACAAAATTGGTAATTGTCGTCACTAAAAAGAGTAATCTTAATGAGCTGTTGAAAAAATAAGGATTGAAGTTGAAGAGGTTGCTATTTTTTGAAGGGCACGGGATTATGATAGCTGCATTCAATATGCAAAGTCTGAGTTCTTTAAGGAATTCCTTGACTTTCAAAAAGAGGTAATACAATAGTTTACTTTAACCTTTATCTTCATTGATGTTAGCATGGTATTCAGCATGGATGAAGCTCAAAAAAGCTTTGAGAATGCGATAAAGCAATTGGAGTTTCTAGGCTAAAAATTTAGTGAAAAGGATAAGGATCAGCTTGATGTGTTTCAATAAAGAGCCACTAGAAAAATATCTTGAAGATGACCTACTGAGGCAGTGGAACCTCCTGCTCACCAGAGTATCTCTCTAGTCTCCTAAGAATTTAACTTCGCAAATATGTTCACCTATGAGATCAAGAATAAAGTGGTCAACATGTTCAAGTTCATTTCTCCAATCAAGCGAGAGATTTTGGGGGGTGAGATCGGGCATTATAGACCATTAGGTGCTCCTACTTTAGGGTAGGAGCAAAAGGTCAAGGAACTACAATAGGTTGTCATAGTTGACATAATTGGCAATGACAAGTTGGATAGGGCAGTGGACAAAGTGATAACTAAAGCTGCTAGTGCTAGGCTACGTGACAAGTTGATTATTTTGCTAATTATATTGTTATTATAATGGTGTTTGAGCAATTTTTTTTTAATTTATAATTTTCTAATAAATGATGAATAGTTTGACTTTTATGTTTGATACATTTTTAAATTACTTCAATATTTTGTTGTGATAGTTTTTGTGTAAGGAGTCAGCTGTTTCTTTATTGTCAAACTTGTTTTAAGCTTTAAGTGTTTAAGTGAAAATGAGCTACGTCAGTATTTTGTTGTTGTACACTCTAAGGTGACTAGATCTTATAGGTTTTATCTTAGATTGGTCATTGTTAGTTGACCTTCTCATATGAGAAATTGGAATTTCATAATGGATCTCAAAACATGTGTAAGGTATGTCGAGAAGATAGGATCTAAAAAGATGACAAGGATATCAAGAAAGTGGGATCTCATTTATATATAGAATTTCTTCGAATTCATTACATTCCATGGTCAGGACAATTCGTTGCTCCCTATGTCAGCTAATCTATAGGAGTTATTTTTGGCAACTTTAACAACACTATAAAGGCCCTCCCATTTTAGGTCAAGTTTGCCAATATTTTTTTAAATCTCTATCTTCTTAAGGATAAAGTTGCCGACTTGAAAGGTTCAAATTGTTTGGCCACGAGTTGGGAACCCATGATGGCCACAAGATATTTGATTCCTCTATCTATGGTCATCCTCTGCTAACAATAATTGCATAATACTTGACTTTGTCGTTAGTTGTGAGTTTAATAGCGAAGTCATATTCTTATACTTGAGTGAAGCATGACAAGATTTCTGCTCCTCGTCCTAGCAAGATGGATGACCATCTACTTGTAAAGACTAGAAAGATAGCTATTGCTCGACCACTATTGGGAGATTGATGTGCTTAGCCACAAAATTAGCTAGTACCTGTGCTTTGACGACTATTTGAGGCTGAGACTTAACATCAAATTCATTTAACTTACTAGCCCTTTTGGTTAATCTCCAAAACATATCTAGCTTCGACAAAACCTATTTGAGGAGTTGATTTATTAGAATAATTATGGAGTATGACTAAAAATAATGTCTTAATTTCCTTGCCACTATGATTAGAGTGAATGAGAATTTTTTAATTTCTAAGTAATTATGTTTTGGTCCTTGCAAGGTCTTGCTCATATAGTAGACTGGTTGATATATTTTGTGATCGATTGACATAAGGATTGAACTAACTGCTACGGTTGAGATTGCAAGATGTAAATGTAAGATCTCCCTAATGGATGGCTTAGCTAGCAATAGGAGGCTAGTTAAGTAGTACTTTAACTTGGCTAAAGCCTGATCACATTCCCTCATGCACTGGAACTTTCTCTCATTCTTGAAGATTTTGAAAAATAGTAAACTTTTATCTGCAAGTTAGGCAATGAACTACCCTAGTGTTGTGATTCTTTCAACTAGTTTTTGCACTTTTTTTACTATCTATTGTGGTGAGATATCCTGGATTACTTGGGTCTTTCATGGATTAGCTTTGATACCACTTTGGCTAACTATATATTCAAGGAACTTACAGCCTCTGACCTCAAACGTACATATGTTTAGATTTAGTTTCATTTCAAAATCTCTTAGTATGGAAAACTTGTGGTTGAGGTCAATTAAGTGACTAGTCCTTTTTTTCAAATTTGATGATCATGTTGCCCACATAAACCACCATTGTTCAGCCTATCTCATTTTTTAACATAAAGTTCACTAATCTTTTGTAGGTCATCCCTATAATTTTTAAGATCGAACGGAATCACTAAGAAATAGTATAGACAATTGGAGACCACAAAAGAGGTCTTCTCTCTATATTTAGAGGTGATGAAAATTTGATGGTATCCTTAGAAGGCATCCATCATGCTCAACAAGTCACAACCTACGGTTGAGGCTACTAGTAAATCTATTTGAGGTAGTGGGTAAGGGTCCTTAGGGCATGCCTTATTCAAATTATTAAAATCATTACACATTCTCCATTTGCCCACATTTCTTAGGGATAAAGATTACATTACATAACCAACTAGGGTTTTTTGACCACCTCCTTAATGATCTAGCATTTTTCTGCATTGAATGTCCTAGTTTTCTAATTGACTACTTTGTAAAGAGGGTCTATGTTAAGATGGTGGACGATGACTTGGCGATCGATTCCATAAAGATCGGCCACCATCTAAGCAAAAACATCAATATTCTTCTGGAGGAAATCCACCAATAAACACTCCATGTTGCTATCCAAATTAGTGCCAATTCTTCTATTCTTTTAGGATTGCTAGGCTCTAATCCAATTATTTTAAAATGCTCCACTTACTCGACCATAGTTTCCTCATGCTTTCTCTTTTTAGATACTTGCTTCTCCTTGGGTATCATTACTAAGATGTCTCCAGAGGGCTTTAATTTTGGTCAAAACGTTTGACCTTTCATTTTCACTAAAATAGAGTAGTAGGGCTAAGCTTCCTTAACATTACATAAAAGTTCCCCAAGTTTTGCACTTGTAGGGAACTCGACCTTTATGTGGTAGGTCGATACAATAGTCTTGAAGTCGTTTAGGTAAATCTCCTAATTATCACATTATATGCAAAGGGTGTATCGATTGCCAGATAGCTGATCATCAGGGTCTTTTTTTTGGTGTAGTGCCAAAAGATGTAGCCAATGTCATGGAGTTGATTAGGATGATTTCTACCCTACCAAAGTCTACAAGTGGGGTATTGACTTTCAATTAGCCTATGTCCATCTCACTAAGCTGCCATTGTCAACTAAGATCTTTATAATTTCAAAGTTTGTGATTTCAATGGTGACTACCAGTGGATAATCTAACTTGGCGTCTATTTCTTGCTCTTTTACATGAGCAAGATTGGATTCTAAAAAGAAAATGGCCTCAACACTTATAGAGACCTGATAAATTATCCTCGCCAACCTATTCTTAATAGATTCCAACTTCGATTAGACTTACTTTCTTATAGGTTTGGAGGCCCCCCTAATGGCCCTCCAACTATCATATCAATTACCCCTCTGAGTGTTGATTTTTCAACCTCTGTCATTTTTTTTCTTTTATCATCCATCATCAAGCTTTTAGTCCTTTCTCTATAGGGATTTTAGCCAGTTTGCACATCAACTTTCTAACCTCTTTGGCATCAAATGTCCCTATCGAATGAGTTGCTTTATCTCATCATGTAGTTGAAAGTAATCTTCCATGTCATGGCCTTTTTCGCTTGTTAAAATGGATGTAGCTTTTGAAGTTCTTCATGGCAACTGTTTCATTTAGTTTTTGAGGTTTTTTTGAGGAGGTTGTCATTTCAAATTGCAAAGAGAACCTTCTTCCTTTGTGTGTTGAAAAGATTGTAATGGTGGAATCTCTTAATGGAAGATCAGTTGCCATCTTGCTGCTGCTTATCATCTTTGTCCTTTCCTTTATTATTATTTTTTCTTACTCATGTACTTTGTATTTCATCCTATTTATATCCTCTTGAGTCATATATCATTCTGTTAGGTTGAGCAATTGTTCTATTATTTTAGTCTCTCCTTAACCGATACTTTAGCATGCTTTTTATACTTAAGTTTGAGGAAAAAGACATCGTTCAGGAATTCAATTTTGGAATTTTCAATTTTCAATACTTTAGTGTTGAACTAAGCAAAGAAATATATGAAGGATTCACAATTATTTTGCTTAATAGTAAAAATGTATGTGAGTGTGGGAGTTAAGCTTTTCTTTTACTAGCAAATTGATGCAAGAACTTAATGTATAGCTGATCATAAGAGAATATTGAGCTTGGCCCCAGCTTAACAAACTATGTGAAAGATAGGCCTTGGAAAGCAGTGATAGTCTTAGCATGAATGTGACCATTATGCCTATGGAGCTATGTCATATGCTTGAACTATGAGAGATGTTCATTCAAGTTAGTGGATCCATTATGTCAAAGCAAGCCAATAGGGATTTGTGCATTGATCGTCATGAACTCTTCAATAATTTCTTAAAGAATGGTGATTTTTTCTCCCAGCAAAGTTGAGGGACATTTTTGAGTGGACGTTTCTATCTAAATTTTGTTTCGAGATTTCCTCCAGTATCTTATTCAATTGCTAAATTTGATGTGATACTTTTCACCATTCTTCGCAATCTATCGATGCTAGGTTGGAGCTATATTGAGGTTTCTATCACCTAACCCTTTTGCACTACTAGGCTTGATAAGGTCAAGCTATATGATCGATAGAGTCTACTATTTCTTCATGGGGGTGATGACGATTTCTTTCATCGGGGAAGTACTTTAAACTGAGCTCATAATTGCTGGTTTTGAGTCACACCTCCTCACATCATTTTTCTTTGGATAAGGGTTTATCCTCCCATAAGGGTAAGCTGATTGTTGTGCCTAAGTAATGCTGCCGAGAGTTGTGAGGCATTTGAACAAAAATTTGATCACTTATTATTTCTATAAGCTATAGAATGGTCAGTGTCGACACTTGGTCTGGCTATGAGCTTAGGCCTACCTTTTCTAGTGGTTGTTGAGGTAGTGGTGATGGCGGTAGTGAGGGTCTTTTTTTGCTTTATCATTCTTAAGTAGCACGCCTGGTATCCACCATTTTCTTTGATGCAAAATAAATTTTTCATAGACGTTGCCAAAGTGATGATGGCATTATTCATAAGATGGTCTTATGAGTTGATGAGGTGGGGGCCAATCAACTGAAATCTAGTAGCTAGCCGAGTATACCTTTGGCTAAGGCCCCCTAATACTTAAGTTAGAGGTAACTCAATCAAAAGGTAAACGAGCAAAGTGAGAGCTAAGAGAAGAGTAAAAAATCATACCTTTGAACTTGAAATGAGGGCATTTATAGTGTTTCATGTCTTAGAGAGGTCGTGAGGTTGAAATTACTATATTCTCCCTACTACATAATGAAGTTCTCTTTCTTCAGATAAGGGCTTTAGGGATCATTTTAGAGTTAGATGGCCACCATGCTTTTGGCCTGCCAAAAATAAGGGATGCCCTAACCATAATTAATGTAAAGGTGACTAGTTGATGGAGTCACTAATGGGAACAAGATGGTAGTTCAGCAGCATTAAATGCAGATGTGATTGGTGGTAGACGTTGCAATTAATGCGACTGCAAACTAAAGATGACTTGATTAGCTTCACTAGTCAGCCTCATACAATTGAGACAATATATCATGGATGTTGTGGGGTTGAAGGTCAGTTTATGATCGACTGGCCCTATTTGAGGTCGACCATTTCAATGAAGCTCCATTTAGTTTTTGCAACTAGGCCATCTAAAGCATTAGGCCTAGACTTGATGTTTCTAGTGGTCACTAAATAGTGACCAATTAGTGATCACAGAGTTATTTAAAATTTTTTAGAAAAAATTATGTATACTACTTAGTAACCACCTAGTCGATCACTAATTTTAATAGGTCGAAGAGCGACCGCCTAGTGACCACATATTGCAGTCACTAACTTTATTAGGTCAAAAAATATATATTTTGGGATTTACATCCTTTTAAACTTGAACTCAAGACCTTGACTTTATTCATTTGAGTTGCGGACCACTATACTACATGTATTTTCACGCATTTATTTCAACAATATAATACATATCATATTTACAAATAAAAAAATAAATGTAATAATTATAATTATTACTTTTTGTACCAAATATGTAGTCTTTTTAACTATAATTAAAGGATAAATTGCCTCTTCTTGAAGCAAGTTCTTTAATTCTCCTTTGAGAATTGTGCTTTCTATCCATCTCCATATATTGTTAACTAATTTCTTGGATTATCTATATAAATTTTTGTAACAAAAAGAAAAACTAAAAATTTATAACATAGAAAAGAAGAAGAGCAATTTAATAACATAAAGTAAACATTTGATAGGATGTTGATTTCATGACCGTCACACTAACTTCAAGCATTTAAACCACTATGAAAGATTCAAGAGGAAGGACATTATTGTCAAAAAAGAGGCGCACACACAATAAACAAACAAAAAAAGGGAATAATTTTATAGATAGTGTCTCAAAAGTTATAGAGCAATAAAATTTAGTATCCTAGTTAGTTAATAATGGTGCTCTAGTTTAGGTATGATCTGATTTGGTCCTAAGATATTATATTTGACTAGGACTATATTTTAATTGTTATCTCATCTTATTACCTCCATAAATAGCAGTGTTCCTCAATTATTTAGTAAAACTACTAGGATGAAACTTACTAAGATATTTTGGAATCTCTTATTTATACTACTTCCAGAATGGCAATGAAAATCCTACCACCTATGGCCTACAAATGAGCCCAGGTTGGGGTGAACCACGCAAAATATTGTATTTATTTTACACTCAATTTCATACTTCAATTTTCTTGACTAACTAATATTAGAGCTTAGGGTGATTGTTCACTGATCTTTGATCCTAAGGTCAAGCTGCAGATGGCGCATGTAAACATAAATTAAGAAGTTTGATTGGAAGACCCATTTTTTTCTGTAAAAAATGAGGATAGTAATCTTAACATGTATGGACTTGGAATATGCTATGTTAGGGAAAGAAAGGATATAAATTGGTCTAATGTGAAAGGTATCAAAGGTTGTATAGATTTAGTTACTTGCAAACTAGTCCGATAAGACAGACATCATGATTACTATTGTAGATATTTGGTTGTACCTTTCTAATTGTCACTCTGATTTTATGGATAGCTGGAGAGGCATTTTGAAGGATGAGTTTTATAAGTGTGTCATCAACTAGGTATATCATAGGTTGTTAATATGGTGAGTTAGTCTTTGCATTATCTTGAAGAAATATTTGCAAGCTATCAAGTGTTTGAAACAATTACAATGATACTGCAAATTCGGAGCTTCTGTATGACAGTTCTGGGAGTTTATCTAAAGGTGGAATGCTGAAGTGGTGGACACTCAAGATAATTTCACCAATGATATGTCAAATATTGGTCTAGTTAGTGGCCTTTTAGAGAGGTGGAGAGTTATATTTTTTCATTGAGATTTTTTCTCATAACTTGATTTGAGCCAAGATGGAGATTTGTTTGATTGTGCTTTAAAAATCATATATCAATAAGACACAATAACCTAGTTAGTAGGAATTGGTATTCTATCCTTCGAGATCAAATTTTACTAATATTGTATTTTAATTATTATCCCATCTGATTGCTCTTATAAGTAGGAGCAATTCTCAATTATTTTGTAAAACTATTTGGGTAAAATGTATGGAGACACTTTGGAAGTTATTGGTTGAACGTCTTTTAGAATAGAAACAAAAATCCAACCACTTACGACTCATGAGCATAGCTTGGATTTGAGTGAATGATATAAATCCTTGAATTATCTATTTTACACTCTCAATTTCGTGTGCCAAATTTTCATAACTAAATATATAAACGATTTGCTTTATGAATTATAATAGTCATGATTACTCAATTCACATAAATTAGCATCAATGACATAACAAGAAACTAAGTCACACAAGTTAAATCTACTGACTTACCCACATGAAAGAAAATGAAAAGTTAAATCTTACTACTAAGAGTAATTAATTTCTCATATGCCTTGATCATATCCATATAACTACGCATAACGGAATTACACAAGATACAAATTTTTGCAAGAGTTTAAATCGTGTATGTATATGAAAGCAATTTGATCATATTGCCAGTTAGTAAAATTATTTGTTTATGCTATTGAAAAATATTATAGTGATAGAATTTCTTTCTATGGAGTTAAGATCTTTCATGTAAAGCCATCCCAATTAACTATACTAACAAAGCAGTTAGTATGTGCGTATGCAAATTCTACTCTAAAAGTCTTAGGATATTGATTAAACACATATAGGCTAAAATAATAAAGTACGACAAATGAAGTATCTTTAAGAAGTAGGTGAAATGAAAAATTCAGTTCACACTGCAAAATGCTATAATATTAGTGATAAAATAATACATAACTATATAAAAATAATACTTGTTGATATTTTTTAAGTTACAATAATTTTTATTTTGAAGTAATTTTCTCACAATATTGACAAAAACTAGTGTTTTAAGTTTTCAACATTGACAACTAGTAGCATCTATGTGGTGACAACAAAAATTATTGCTATATTTAGTGACAAGATTTTCATTGTCACTAGGTTATTACCATATGTGTGCCACCAATTGTCAATGGTGATAACTTAAACACTATTGATTATTCTTTTTTTTTTTGAAGGAAACAGTAAAATACTATCATTGATCGATCAAACAAAAGAGCATAACAAATTACATCAATTGCTAAGACCTAGTTTAAAGTCAGGGGAAATGCTTTCTTAGAAATAAGCACAACAAATAAAAGAATGTTTAAAGTCAGGGGTAATGCATTCTAATGCATTTGAGATGATTGGGCCATTAACTGAGTAGTTATCACCTTGGTCTCAAAGCGCCTAGATCACAACCAAACAATCACCTCCCAAGATAACATTCGGCCACCTAAAATTGGAACAAAGGTGACAAGCCTTCTTGGTAGCCAAAGCTTTTGCCATCTCAGGTGGAAGATTGATATGTATAACTTTGGAAAACCAAGCCACACAATGATCACAATCATCTTTGGCAATTGTACCAACCCAAGATCCTAAAAGTCTGAGAACAAAGTAGCATCGAAGTTTAACTTGATACTCTTAGCTAAAGGTGCCAACCAAGAATTCTAGAAATTGGGTAGGTTAGAAATAAGAATAAAGCTAGTTGTCTTGTAATTATAAAGGTAATCTCGAGCAAAGTTCACCACATCTAAAGGAGTCCATTTACATCCTTCAAATTTATATCGATTCCGACACTACAAGAGACCCCCACAACATACCATAGAAAGCTCGAAAACATGGGATTCAAGCTATGAAAACACAACCTGAAACAAGGGAAAGACAGCAAGTGCAATAGAAGACACACATGCGTGAGGAATTTGAGATAGCACTCAAACTTGACAAACAATGTGACAATGTAACAAATACTGAAGAGAGTTTTCGTCAACATTAGCACAAATGTCATAGAATGGAAGCATGGGTAAATGTTTGGATGCCAAAGATTGATTCATTGGAAAAACGTTCCAAGCAGCCCACCACTCAAAATTTTTCACTTCAAGTGGAAGTTCTGATTCCTAAATAAATCCTATAATCTTCAGTTGCTAAAATAATGCTTGATTCCCTATGAATTTTTACCATCCTCTTTTGATGCTTGGGGCAAGAAAATATGATGATTGAACATTCAACAAACCTGATTTGGAGTAATGTCAAACAATAGTATCCTCATTAGTGTGACATCTAAGAGGAATAGATAGTATTATTTCATTTTTTGGCTGAAGGAAAATACTGTCAATTAGACTCTTATTCCATACTCTTGAAAATAGATCAATGAGTTTTACAACTGTGACATTGATAGATAAAATTTTTGGTGGAGAAAAAATCCCAAAAGAAGGCCATGTAAGATTCATTTAAGAGCCTAAATACGTGTTTGAACACCATTCCCAATCCTCCAACGAATAATGCCATCCCCCAAAAGAAAAAGAGATTCCCATATGCAGTGCCATGAAAAGGAAGAATTGGAACCTAAGGAAACATGAATAACATCACACTTAGGAAAATACTTCGCCTTAAATAGATTGGCAAGTAATAAATTTGGCTTTGTCAACATGCACCAACCTTGCTTTGCTAACAATGTTGTTTTAAAAGCATGAAGATCACGAAAGCCCAAACCCCCATTACTATTACCACAACCCAAATCATCCCATTTTATCTAGTGAAATTTTCTTTCACATTGTTGCCCCACCAAAAACTAGCTACCATAGCTTCAACATCTCAAATTAGTCCCTTGGGTAGTCGGAAATAGCTCATGGCATAAGTTAGGATTACTTGAACAATTACTTTAATCAAAATTTCCTTGCCGACCTGATATAAAGTTTTCTTCGACCACCCACTAATATGGTTCCAAATTCTATCCCGAAAATAAGCCAAGATATCCTGCTTAGACTTTCCAACAACTAATGGCATGCCCAAGTATTTCCCTTGTTTATCAATGATTCAAACACCTAAACTCTATTGGATACAAAATTGATCCCTTTGAGACATATTATTGCTAAAAACAACTGATGATTTATCCAAATCGACCTACTGACCAAAAGCCCTCTCATATACATCAAGAATATGTCAAAGACAATAGGTTGCAACTTTAATGGCATTATAGTAGATCAAAATATCATCATTGAGTAAAAGATTAGATACCTTAGACATACCTTGACAAATAGAAACCCCTATTATAACATGATCTTCCTCTTGACGCTAAATCAAAGAGCGTAAAGCCTCCATGTAGAATAAAAACAAATAAAAGGATAAAGGATCCCTTTTTCTTAATCAACGAGATGGCTTAATATAAATAAACGGATGTCCATTAAGGACATAAGAATATGAACAGTTCAGACACACTGCATTATCAAATCAACTACCCTTTAGCGAAACCTAACTTATGCAACAACTCCTACAGAAATCCCTATTCCACTCTATTATATGCTTTGCACATACCTAGTTTAAGTGTCATAGAACCTTGGTTACCCATCCTCTTCTTCAAATAATGATTAACTTCAAATATGACCACAACATTATTAGTGATAAGCCTTAAGGACACAAAAGCCGTCTGAGATTGAGAAATGATAGAGTGTATAAAAAGCTTTAGATGGTTAATAATTATCTTATAAGTAATCTTATACACTATATTACTCAAACTAATAAGCTTAAATTGAGTCAAATATTCAAGCTTAACTATTTTGGGAATGAGAATAATGTGTGTATATTTCAGTTTAATTAGGATCAAAAGAGCCCTCATTAAGAAAACCCAGAACAAAAGAGATAACATTACCGCCAACAATCAACCAGAACTTCTGAAAGAACAAAACTAGCATGCTGTCCATCCCCAGGGACTTAAGTGGGCTCATTTGAGAAAAAGTAGTATGCGCTTCATCCATTGTATATGGTTGTAGAAGTTTTCTATCAATATGCCCATTAACTTTTTATTCAACATAATCAATCACCACTACATTATCTTCAACTAATGAAATACTAGAAGAAAACAATATTTGAAAATATGATAACACCATAGATTGCACTACAAGCTTCAAATTACACCATTGACCGTCCTCCATTCTCAGACCAATAATTACATTATTCTGAAATCTGTTAGTGGCCTTAGAGTGAAAGAACTTTGTATTTTGGTCACCATCTATCATCTAGTGCACTTTGGCCCATTTTCTCCAAATTATATCCTCCATATCCAATAAATCCCCTAACTCATGTTAAAGGACAAGAATCATAAACTTTGTAGCATTAGTAAGCATCCCTTTAGACAAGATGGCAATTTGGTCACGAAGTGCTCTAATTCTATTTTTCATAACACCCAGCCCAGGTCCACTGCAATAAGCTAATTTAGCAATGTTTTATTGCAACTCCAATATCCTATCCCTAGTTTCTAGCAACTGACCAAGAATTATCCACAATCCTTGCACAATCATCTTTCTTAATCTGTCATGCCTCAAAATATAATTTTCATTTTACTTTAGTACTGATCATAAGCATTGTAGAATCAAATTCTAATAAGATTGGAATTGCAACAAGATAAGTGACTAACTTGGTGAAGCAAAAGCATATCAATCCAAGTTGGAGAAGCCCAAGCATGGTCTAACCATTCTCTAATGGTAAACGGGTCCATACTATTATTACACTGAGTATATGAAAACCTAACATAGCCTAGATCATGAAGATTGACTACAATAATAGTATCACGGAAGTCTCTACTCCAACTGTAAGAATTTCTTGTTCGCAGGAATGGTCGCGGAGAACAAAATGGAGACTATGGTTCTAGTTCCATTGTAATGTCCTGGATCGATCGCAGAACGTTCTGCACATTTTGTGATTTAAAGCATTAAAAAATTTCAAAAAAGTCCAAAAAATATTAAAACACATAAAAATGCCTAATAGTATTTATAGTAGACAATAATAATTTTATGCATTATAAATTGATTTAGATTTCATAAAGCTTTCTTATAATCGTATTGATGATAATGTTTTTTAAATTGTTCATTCTATGATTCAACAATATAATGAAAGTTTGACATAATAAAATTATAGCATTACTAATAGCAAGTGTAGATAATAATGCATAAAATTTTTGTGACATCCTTTAGGGCATTTTTGATGAAATATTTTAATACAAAATATTTTGGGAACTAATTGTAATGATTTTTAATTTTTTGACACGTTAAGAAATAATTAGAAACTTTCCATCATTCTATATAAATTATAATTTATTAAGTATTATATTTTTCTTACTGTGATTTAACTTTTTGTTAAAATAAACAAAATAGAAGACATGTTATTTATATATAACAAAAAAAAATTTAACGATACAAATTTATTATATTTAAATTAATATAGAACTATATATTCTAAAACTAGAATAAACATCTAAATGTAATATCTAAATAATTATGATAATATATAAAATTTGATTGAAAAAGGAAAAAAGAAACCAACAGATTGTCTTCTTCCCTGCCTCCCCTGTCTCCACGCATCCCATTCCGATCTCACCATTCAACACCACCAGACCTCCCGCTGGGAACCATACTCCCGCCACCATCTCCCTGCCTCCCCTATTTCCAAGCACCTTATTCCAATCTCACCATCCAACACCACCAAACCTCCCGCAGGCAACCATCCTGCCACCACCATTGCTATTCGAAATACTACCGTTCTGAACTGAAATTGCATTCCGGCCGCGATAAATACCGTTCCAAGCCGATAAATCAGAATGCCGTGCCGTGCCGACCAATTTATCGGTCTAGTGCAACAGTTCCAAGTCAAAACCGTTCTCCACCGGAACAACGGAACGCCCGTTTCGGCCAATTAATCGGCTTTCCGGCAAACCATGGTAAAAAATGCCAATTGGTACCCTATTTCATAGAAAGTGATAGCACCTCGTTAAAATCTCCAATGCACACCATGGCAATTGATTTTGCGATTTTAACCTTTTAAGCATATTCCAAGTCATCGAGTGACAATTAGAAGCGGCTACCATATAAGCACCTACAATCCAAAAACAAGCCATATCCGGACAAGCAAGCACTATAGCATCAATATAATGAGATGAGAAAGAATTTGGAATAATACCCGATTCCTTTTTCCACAACAAGGTCAGTCCTTTCAATCGCTCATTAGCAGCCATGAAAAAGCCATTCAAATTGAAATTATCACGGATTCTTTCCATTTGAACTGATTGCAGTTTGGTTTCAGCTAGAAAAACCAAATGAGGATGATGATGGGGTAGTAAAATACCCAATTCATGAACTGTCCAAGGATTCCCCAATCCTTGATAGTTCCAACTAAAACAGATCATGGGGATCAGCGAAGAGCAGTCTCTGTCATTGAAGAATTGTCATTTTCTTCCTCCCTTTGCTTCTCCTGCAGTACCTTCTCACGCGGGCTACCATTCTTGCCAAACCCCTAGAAATTTCGCACTTCTTCCCAACAATACCGAGCTTGCGATGATGGTCTTCAACAGAAACTGCACGTCCTCTCTTCCTAGTATGAATTTTTGCTGGTGAGAGAGAGCTAACATACAAAGGAATCTCAACTAAGTTTGAAGCAGAATCTGCGAGGTGAGAACTAGAACAATTAATGAATCCCATAGCCACAAGAAATTTGCGCCATTTCGACAGAGAAGATTTGTATCAAACTCTTTAAATACCCCAATATGATTACCAGTGATGCATCTCTGCCGACATTTTATGGAACGGAAGACCACTTGCTTGGATCAAAAAATCGCATTAGTTAAGATCAACCGAGTAAGGATCCTGACCCCATTGCAGATCATGAATAAGTATAAGGATTTTATCAAACGACCAAGGATTCCCCTGTAAAACCTACTCTTTGTCCCATATATGATTGAACAATAACAGAAATCTATCACCACCAAGTTGTTGAGCTGCCATTCCTCTTTCATAAAGTGAATAATTGCAGTTCAGAAAACATTGAAATTGTAGTGTTTTTGAGTAAGTAAACATCCTACCAAAGCAAGATCTGGAGTATTTGTCTTCTTTTCCCAGTCATCATCAGGCACCATTAAGACATCCTTCTCTCCTTCGGTTAGTAGAAGAGTTTCAGAAAGTTTGGACAGATCTGTCTCCATAAACCTATCTCTATGGTATCATGAAATTCAAGATCACAGAGAACAAGGAAATAAACAAGTAATCATAAACCTATTCAGAAGTAAAATGAATCTGCTCTCATGAAGAGAGAAAAAGGTGAAATTTAAACCCAATGAATTGCTCCTCCAATATTGACTATTCTTATCTCCATTTTGTTTGTAAAAATTATTAAGGCGACAAAATAAAATTTTTAATTATCTAATATATGGTTAGTGTCAACTTTTGTATTATCACTTACTATTTTATCATATATTTATTTTTTGTTTTTTATTTTTTTGTAGCATTAAGACATGAATAAACTGAATTCCCTTTAGTGTAGAATTCATCATTATCCAGGTAGAAGCTAATGTCTGTGTTAAAGATAAAAAGAATTTTTAAAAATTCTAAACTTGTAGTAGAATTCTTAACTTGCGGTAGAACAAAAACTTCCACGAACTTGAATGTTTCCATAGTTACACTATTTAACATAAGTTGTCAAAGTTTTTGCAAAATTTTAAAAAGTATAAAAGTGTGCATAAAAATATATTCTTCAGATTTCTCTACTTTTATTTCAAAGTACAGCAAAAAAATATTTAGAAAACTGTATAACCCCTTCTGAAAGAGACACATTCTGAAAAAAAAAAAAAAAAGAAGAAGAAGAAGAAGAAGAAGTATGACTTTTTAGAAAACAACCTCTTGACTTTTTTATTTAATATTATTTTAGAAATACACAATTAACTTATAAATATAAAAAATGATACAGCAAAAAATTATTATATGCACTAGGTGTGAAAACATCAAGTGTGATCGAATTAAATCATATCAATGGGGGAATCTACAATGTGCGTACGTCTTTTAATCGTCGCCATGTAATTTTTGCCCACCTAATTATGCATATAAAAATTTCTTGGCCTCACCAGTAATGGTTGATTCGGTGAGCAAGTTGCTATTTGTTAAATGATACTTATAAGCAATAATGGCTGGTCAATTCGTGATGCACTGGTAGCAGGTACGTACCACGTAACGCGACACCTTAATTAGCTACAAAACTCAAATGAATCTAAATCTTTATTCATTTATGATATCTATATACATAATGGAAAATGATCCTTCACAACATGACAATCGTTTGATAGTTAGAGAATAAAAATTTGTAAAGCCTTTAGAAGATTGATGTTAAAATTATATAAAATTTAAAAATTACTCCTTCAGTTCTAATGATGCACATACCTGATTAATCATATCACAAGTTTGATTGTACATGGCTTGTGATTTGTTATTAACTAGTCATTTCGAGTGCATGTAAATGGAATATATAATGAGCGTTGACTATATTTATGTGTCTTGGGAATGGTGTAGGCGAGGGCAAACTAATTAAATTAAAAGTAGAATAATCTCATAAATATTTGTAGTCATGAAAGCAATTGTGAGGCTAGAGTTGGGGAAAAAAGTTTAAAAATATATGTTAGTTGAGTTACATATTAAAAATTATCAAACTAATAAGCGCATCTAAAATAATTTAGTTAAATTTAATTAAATTATTTATTCAAATAATTAATATATGTAAAATGATTAATAAAATTTAGTTAAATTTATTAATTAGTTAAAAACACAGTAAAACTAGAATGCTAAAGTGGTGGACACTCGAGATAATTTCGTCTACAAGATGTAAATGATTGGTTTGGAAAGAGGTCTTTCGAGGTGGAGAGTTATATTTTTCGTTGAGGTATTGTTTTGTAACTTGATTTGAGAAAAGGTGGAAATTTATTTGATTGTGTTTCAAAAGTCATAGACCAACAAGATTTGGTATCCTAGTTAGTTGGAATTGGGATACTAGTTTGATTAGAATTTGATTTAATTCTCAGAGATCAAATTTGACTAAAATTATGTTTGAATTGTTATCCCATCCTATTACTCCTATATAGGAGTATTTCTCATTTATTTTGTAGAACCACTTGGGTAAAATTTATGGAGATATCCAACCACTTATCACTCATGGACATAAGTTGAATTTGGATAAATGGTGTAAATTCTAGTATTGTTTATTTTACACAATTTTGCGTGTCCATTTTTTTTTTTAATAAAAGTATAGATGATTCGCTTCCAGAATTACAATAGTGATGATTACTCAATTCACTTAAATGAGCATCAATGACATAATAATAAACAAAGTCTCACAAGTCAAATCTATCGACATACCCACATGGAAGAAAATAAAGTAAATCCTACAACTAAGAGTAATTAATTTTAGTAATTAATTTCACATATCCCTTGATCATATCCATATAACTACAAATAATGCAATTACACAAGATTCAAATTTTTGCACAAGTTTAAATCGCATGTGTATCAAAGCATTTTGATCATATTGCTAGTTAGTAAAATTATTTGTTTACACCATCTAGAAAATTAGAGCTAGGGAATTTCTTTTTACGGCGTTATCATCTTTCATATAAGGCCATCCCGATTAACTTCACTGACAAAGTACTTAGCATGTGAATATACAAATTGTACTCTAAAATTCTTAGAATATTGATTAAAAACACACATATTAAAACAATAAAGAAACAACCAATGAACTATATAAGTCTAAGAACTAGCTAGGAATGAGATGAAAAGCCCAGTTCAAGACACAAAAAAATTGGCCTTCCTTTAGCATCAAATTCATTGTTGTCTAGTTACAAATAAAAGTCGGAGTCTGTTCTAAAAATACTATGAATCTTAAAAATTCTTGATGTGCAGTAGAACAAGAACTTCAACAAACTTATATGTTTCCACAATCACCTTATTTATCAGAAGTGCTCAAGGTTTTTGCAAATGTTTAAAGTGTATACGAGTGTACATAAAAATATATTTTTTAGACTTTTTTTTTATTTTTGTTTCAAAGTACAACGAAATAAGAATAGAAAATTATATAAACCCCTTTTGAAGGATACACATTCTCAAAAAAAAGAAGCCTGACTTTTTAGAAAACATCTTTTAACTCTTTTTGTTATTTTTATTTTAGAAATACACAATTAACTAATAATTATAAACAATAATATAGCCAAAAATTCTTACATGCACTAGGTGTGAAAACATCAAGTTTGTTCGAATTAAATCATATCAATAGTGGAATCTACATTGTGCATACTTGGTTTATCGTCACCATATAATATTTTCCCACGTAATTATGCATATAAAAATTTCTTGGCGTTACCGATAATAGTTGATTGGGTGAGCAAATTGCTATTTGTTAAATCATAAATGATATAAATATAAGCAATAATGTTTGGTCAATTTGTGATGCACAGGTAGCAGGTACCACCTAGCGCGGCCGGCCATACCTTAATTAATTGGTACAAATAAAGCTTAAATTTTTCTTATTCCCATTCATTTATGATATCTATGTACATAATGGAAAATAATCCTCCACAGAATGACAAACTTTTGATAGCTAGAGGATAAAAAATAGTAAAGTCATAGAAGATTTATGTTAAAATTACATAAAACTTAAGGTAATGTTTGTTTACAAATTATGTATTTTGAATTATATGTTTTGGCAGAATACGTTTTGGAAGTGGGGTTGTAGAATATAAAATTTGTATTGGGGAATGTAATATATGTTTGTTTATGATTTGGGAATAGTAAGAAAATTACTTTGGAAAAATTTGGTATGTTTGTTTATGTTTTAGGAGAAGACAAATTCTACCGTAACAATCAAATTAATACATTTTTATTATTTTGGGAGGGGAAAAATTCTATTGTAACTATCAAATCAATGCCTTTTTGTTGGGTTTTGAGAATATAAATGTATTTTAGTAGTATTTTTTATTATGATATAATAATAAAATATTATGATATGTAAATGTGTATATATATATATGGTTGGTAATGATTGTGATGTAAAGAATATCAGGTTTTTGATCATTTGTTAGTTAATTACAAGGATAATTTTATCATTTTAGAAACCCATTTTGAGAGAAAAGAAAAGCATGTTTTTTATTACATTCTCCCAAAACAATTTTGTTTTGGGAGAATGTAACCAAACATAGCCTAAAAATTACTCCTTCAAATCTAATGATGCACACACCTATTTAATCATATCACAAGTTTAGCTATACATGCTTTATGATTTGTTATTAGTCTTCAAGTGCATGTAAATTAAATATATAGTGAGTGTTAATTTACGTGTCTTTGTGTAACACCCCCGAATTTGGATCCTTAAATATAAACTATTGTTTCAGTAAAATAAAATACAAATCTAATAAACTGGGATGAGAATAATTTGGAATTGACTTTTAAATGAAGCTTTTGCATAATTTTTAGGAGTTAAGGGATTTAATCATAAATGAGATAAGGATTTGATTGTCCAAAAGTTTAAAACTTAGAGACCAATAAGTAGAAGTTGAGAGTTTAGGAACTAAATGCATAATTGTCCAACATTACATAAATGTCAAGAGGCAAAATGCAAAGACAAAATTGCTCGAGGATCAAATTGAAGTCCAGGGACTAAAATTGAAGGAGGCTTAAAGTTGGAGGGGCTTAATTGTAGACAATGGAAAACTTTTGGGGGTAAAATTGAAACCTTGGAAAATTGGTTAATATGCATACACTCAAGGATGAAACTTTATTAAATTTTCAACAAATTACCCAACATCTCCCTCACTCACCGTGCCTACATTTCATAAAAACCTAAAATTAACACCATATGATTACTCTACTCACCATGGCAAATGAAACCATACAAAAACTTGATTGAGACTACTGAAGGATTTTGCTAGAAAAATGAGGGCGATGGAGCTAGCGATAGGAAGTGGCAGTTCCACCACCTCCAACAGTGGAATTCCAATGGGCATGAAGGTTTCTTGGTTGGAATGATGTGGGTAGAATGACAGTGGTGTCAATTTGCTAAAATAGAAGGTAATGGGAAAGAATTTGGAGTACAGTGGTGCTAGTGCTTTGCAGTAACTTTGGACGATAGAAATCCAAAATTGGTTGAGAGGTTTTGCTCACCAAAAAAAGATGTACCTACTAGTAGTGGCGGTTTCCAACTCCAGCAATGGCAATAGTGGTCCAACGGCAAGCTAGGGAGACATAGTGTAGGTGTCCAAATTTTTTTTTTATTTATGATCTTAATCTTTGCTACTAAATTATTACAAGTTTCACTGTTTTTACTTCACTAATAAAAAAGTGTGGTTAATTCATCATCTTTTTGCCATGATTATATATAATTGTAGTAAATGTGGTAATTTATTCACCACATGCAAAACATTTATTACATAAATATATTTTACTTTGATAAGATAAAGTGTAGTATTTAATATGATTTTTACCATACAGTTGGAATTTTATACTATAATAGAAAAACTAAAAGCAAATATTCCTTCTTTACTACCTTTTATTCAGTGAAATAAAAGATATTGTAGCAAAAAGCATATTTTCTCAAGTATATTCTTGCTTCCACTTGGCAACCCCAAACATGTTGGTGCCGTAAACTAGGTTTCCTTCCAGTCTATAACTCAAAAGGGTCTTTAGAGACTGGCTTGCTAGGAATCCTATTGAATGGATAAATGGTGGTTTTGAGTGCATGCATCCGCAAGGACATAGACAATGACAAGTTACTTATCATGCTCCTAACCATGTCCATTAAAGTTCGATTATGCCTTTTTTTCACACTATTTTATTAAGGTGTACCTAGCATATTATATTGTGCACATACGCCACGACTTTCAAGGACTTTTACAAATAGAGTTTGATGTTTAATTCAACATGTTTTCCAAAGTTTTCATCACCTTTATCCAATCTTATTGTTTTCACTTTTCTATCTAATTACCTTTCAACCTCATTGATGTATACCTCAAGGGCATTTACTCATTAAGATTTTTCATTAAGCAAATAAATGTATCCGTAATATGAGAAATCATTGATTAGGTAATAAATCATTTTCTCCATTAAAAGATGGAGCATCAAAAGGCTCACATATATAGTTGTGTATTATTTCAGGAAACTGGGTATTTCTTGTGGTAGCTTTATTGGTATGTTTAGCTTGCTGTCTCTTAATATAATCCATGCGTGCACTAAGATCAGTAAAATCTAAGTCCGACAGGATCCTATTCTTTTAAACATTTCTTTAGATATATGATTCAAATGTTTATGCCACAAAAAGGTAAAATTTTCATTTAGCATGCTATGTTTAATTCCATCATTATTATGAACAATAAGTAAGGATTCAGCAAAAGCATTATCAAATTTCAATTTATGTAGCCATCAATTAGAATTCCAGAACCAATAATGGTATTATTCTTAAATAAACTAAAACAACCATATCCAATCTTAACATTAAACCCAGAAATATCAAGTTCTAAAATAGAAACAAAGTTCCTAGAAACTAAAGGTGCATAAAGAGTTGAAAACATGTCAAAGTGATAGTCAGCATCTAGGACTAAACAATAAGTCCCTATGCTTTAAATTGGATCCTTCATATGCTTCCCTATATACAAGTATTCCTTATTTTGGTTGGTGGTTTAGATCGAGAGGAATCCCTACATCATGTTCAGTGCATGAGTAGTAGCACCAAAATAAAACCACCAAGTATTATTAGGAACTTCAACTAAGTTTGATTAAAAACATACATAAATGTAGAAGTTACCTCTTTTTTCAAACTAAGCTTTATGCGTCTAGCAATTGTTCTGATAGTGTCCTACTTTCTTACAGAAGTGACACTTCTCTGCCATCCGTTCCTTTTTCTCGACATTAGTAGACATATTTTTCTTCTTCTTAAACTTGTTAGATTTTACCTTAAATGCTTTGCCAGCTCTTTGACCCATAAGTTTAATAGAATGACTACCTTGACTCTTCAATCTAGTTTCCTCCTGGGCTAGCTTCATCCTGGACAAGCTTACTAGCTAATTCATTGAGATCCTACTTATCTTTAATAGTGCTATAGTTAATTTAATATGGCCTATAATCCAAAGGAAGCAAGTTCAAAATGAATTACACTAACAAAGAGTCATCCATAGCTATCCTAAAGGTCCTTGGCCTCGTTGTGATGTTACTTATCTCGATGATATGATCTTGCATTCCCTTCAACCCATCAAACTTCATGGTCATGAATTGTGCCATTAGAGTACCAGTGAGTCACTTATCTGCAGAACTTAAACTTTCTTCCACAAACTGAAGATATTCTTTTGCACTTTCAATTTGTGGAATTGTGGTCTTGATGTTATAGGCAATAGTCATTTGCAAGAACATAAGCTCAATTTGTTAGACTGTTCCCATGCCTTATATTACAACTTCTATTTCTCACTACTTGAATCAGTAATAGTAGGCTCCAAAATACTTAAATATTACAAACTTGTGCAGACCATTTAGAGAAGTTCAACCTATTAAATATGTTAACAAATGAAGCATGCGAATGGAGTGAGATAGTTGCAAAATCATATATAAATGCTGAAAATATTGAATTTACTTTTATGAATTCAGATGAACAAGAAATCAAGTATGTCATAGTTCTCCTTTGGGAAGATACTAGGGTATACTATCATAAATTAAATACAAATAAACTTTACAGACGAATAAATATTTTAATTCAATATACACATTGTCTTTGAACAACCATACATATCTAATAAAATATTAGTTCGTCTTTGTAATTCTCACAATTCATAGAAATAATTAAGGTTTGGTAAATAGTGAGAGTCAATTTATCCTTTTTTCACAATAAGCATGTCATTAATAATATGCATATTGACACTTCCACACATGAGTATTTAAATTTGAGGTCCATAAAAACTTTTTGATTTGGCCATTTTGAGGATTAACAAATTATGTATTACATATGCATCAAATTAAATAAATACTCAATTCGAGAGGACAAGAAACTTTAATGTCCACATATGTAAAAAGCTCATATATAATTTGACCTGTCTTCAATATTCACTCGCATACTTAAGGCTAATATATGATATAAATAATAAAATTGTTGATGCATTTAACACACCAAAATAGAAATTACACACTATATTGATTATTAATTTAAATAATAATAAACTTAATACATCTTATCAAAGAGTGCGATGATTTATGTGAAGGACACTAAGAAACTATTAAATAACATACATAGGACAAATAAGGGATAACCCATTAAAACACTTGGTAAAACATTTCACAAGGACAAAAGATATCATGTTCTAATTACTGCGAAAATTTCTCTTAGGCTTATTTATATCCAACACAAAACATTTATAGCATAACTTCTCTAAACTTTCATGGGGCACTAAAATTACATAAACTGTAACACGACATTTATTTGTGATGGCATTAGATAGGATAAAAGTCCATGCTGGTTTTTCTTTCCTTTATTTTTTTTAAAAATAATAATTAATTACCTATCGTTCCATTTCATGTGAGATCACCAAAACTGAATTATATATTAATGTTCAATCGAATTATATTAACTTAATCTTAGGAGTTTTTTTTAAATGGAAAATCATATATTCTTGAACCAAGTGCTCTAATACCACATGACAGCATAAATATCTTCAAATTTTCTGATATGATACTTAATATTGTATTAAACAGCACTACCTTGAATCTTCAAAATAATATAATTTTCACAATGATATTATTACCTGATCTAGAATTGGAATCAACCATTGGAGGCTATTGAGGAGAATAGTTATAATAAATTGATTTTTCCCTCTTGACCTACCTTTAGTTACACAGCCCCTAATGATGGTTGTCCTTAGTGTGTGCTTGTGTAATCCTAATAACAAGAGAGACGACCAATTTATACACGATTAACTTTAATTTGGTACGTCCATCAAGTAATTGAATGAATGGTTAAGATTAATTAAATTTTATTGAAGTAAATAATTTACTTACCTTAGATTAGGCCATCAATCACCTTAAATCGGGCCACACTGATTTTAGCCTTAATTAGGCCTCTTAATTTTGGTAGCTTAATCTCCTAAATCGAGGCAAAAATCTTTAATGAAAAAGGGTAAAATCTTACAATAATTAATAAATATTCTTTGATGGGTCCTTTGGCCCAATATTGCAAAAAATATTCCCAGTGCAGAAAATCTTATTACAACAAAAAATAATACTTGCACAACATAAACAGAAAAAAAAAAAAAAACATTTGACTTGGGGGGCAATTAGTTGCGACTTTAATTTATTACCCTATAAAAACATAGGAAGCTCGAGAAATCCATAGCAAGTGGCACTTGACCACTTCAAAGGAACTCTTGATCTAAGTCAAGAAACACACACTCTTCGAATATACAATAACTCCCATGTAGAATCATAAAAGATGGCGGACAATTCCAATAGGTAGAATCCAAAGAAGTATTGGCATTTCTATTGCAATATTGGTTGTATTATCAAAAAATTTAACCATCTAATTAGCAGACTAATCCAGTAAGGATATCCTAAGAAGTTTGTCACCAAGCAACAAGATAGACTCAAAAAAGCAACCTAGATTTTGAATGCAGAGGACTACTAGAAGACTCTATAACAAGGTTGAAAGCCTTAAAGAGAGTAACTGTTTGAAATAAGCTTTAAACTTTCTTCAATTTTTTTTATTTCCAGCAAATACTCATTTTAATTGTTATGTGCTTTAACGTCACAACTAATGTCCTATTTATTTAGTTTATTTAATACTTATGGCCTCATATCATTTTATTTGATAAAATGTTGGCCTTTTATTTTATAATTATTGGGTCTAATAATAATTAGATTTATGGTATTCTTTTATGTTTATAGGGGCCGATTAATCCTTTTTAATGGTTAAATTTTAAACTTATACAAAGGGGCAATAATCCTTTGTTTCGTATATTGGGTTTGTGAGTTTTGGAGATTTTTATTTTATACTCCCACATGAATTTGTATTTTGACAACATAATAGGTTCCTAGTCTTATACACATGGAATGAGATACTATTGTAAAGTTGTTTTTGGAGTCATGATAAGCCCGTAGGAAGGAGGCAATCATGATTTTATGACTAATACAAGAATATAAGGCCTTTAGTTTATAAGTCTCATAGATTTGTTTGTTTTCAAGTATTTTTGGCCTAAGAAAAACTATAGGACCTTTAATTTAGAGGTTTTATTATTTAAAGTTGCAATTTATCAAAAATATAAATTTGGTTTTGATTACTTTAAATTCTCCTAAGTCTCTTTTGTCTTTCTAATTCTTATTCATTTCCTTATCAACATCTTATACATCTACTTCATTCTTTTCTAATACTAACACTAAATATGTAGCACTACTTAGGATAACCCCTAAGCTAAGATGCCGCCAATTCATAGTTAAATCATGATGTGCAACATAACTGATAGACCCATAAAATTTCAACAAAACTCAGATAACAACATACTTCAACTTAAGGCAACACTACTAGAGAACCAAATTACATACCAAGTCTTCCAACATTATTAAAAAATCCTAGCTCTACGCCACGATTAATTAAAAAGCAAGGGTGTCATCTCATAAAATGCAATATATACATGCCATAACTCTTAAATTCAAAATTCAACATATCGTAACATTTTTAAGTCAAAGCTTAGCTAGAAGGTAAATCTATATGTACATATATCACCTAATCTAATTCAAAACTGTCCCATTAGGCCAAATTATAAGCCCTCATCCATTTCCATACCTGTTTAGGAAGGAAAATGAAAGAATAATAGAAGGGAAAGTGGTAAGAACTTAGTCAGGGATAATTTAGGAAACAGTCAGAAGGGATTTGATGAAGAAGAACTAATTCAACAGATTATAGTCTATCAAGAAAATTCCATCAGAGCAAAAACATGTCAGAACATAAGCATTATAAAATTCAGCAATTGGGAACCTCTCCTTTCTTATTACTCCATGAATAGACTACAAACAGTTGGAATACAACCAAAATAAATCAAACACGAGTATCATATGCAATCTAAATAAACCAGAACATAACATGCATATCAGATTCTCCTTATTCCATCCAAGCCGAATAGAAATCCAAGTATGATAACTCAGTACATGGCAGATGGCTAAGTAAACTGCTTTGTATATAACTGAAACCTAAGCAAACTGCTCTGCATATTACTGACACCCAAGTAAACCACTTAACATGTCAAGTATCTAAGCATTCCACTAGGATCAGCACTCAGCCCATATAGAATCTTTCCCTAACATGCATATATATATATATATATTGTTACATTAAATGAACAAATTTTGCCAACAAGACTAGATGACAATTTACAGAACAAATTAGTTATGACAGTAAGGCCAAACATAAAATACATAGAATGATTTAGATATGCCAACAAAGCCAAACAATCATTAAACAAAGTGAATTCAGATAGAAAAGCTAAACATAAATAGGTGGACAAGACCAGATATCAATGAAATGACATAATGAGACACCTCACTTAGGGTAATCCCAAGCTGAGATATCAAAATAATTCAATCTTACATGGAAACTTATAGCACGAATAATAGGCCCAAAACTTTTCCTTCAAACATTATAACGAAACAAGTAGCGGAATTTATATCTTAGTTGACACCATAATTGGCAATATTCACACCCAAGACTAATCTTAAGAGGAACAAGTATATATGTACATTCTAAAGTATCCTTAGCATTTCTAACACATCACATCATCTCTAAGGATCACATGCAACATACATAAGGCCCATAAGCACATACCTATATCTAATTATAACAAAAGGCAACATCTCTTCAAGCTTGATTTGAACTTTTATCCCTAATCAAGCCTATTAGCAAAATTAAAGAGAAATAAGGATAAGTCCAAAGGACTTAGTGAGGGAGGTTAAGCGGTAATGAGAATATGTCAAGGAAAGAGAATCATCTTAACAAATTTAAAAACATCAAGCAGTACAAGCATAGTTGAAATTTAAACAAGTATGGCAACAGCAACAGGAAACTCTCCCGCCTTATTATTCTAAGAACAGTTACAAACAAGCAAAAATGAATACAATGAACAATCCCTGACAGTATATACATTTCAACAAAATAAGTAAGATATGCATATATTCACCTTACACCACTCAAACAAGTACTTCTAAGCATGATAGCTCGACATACGATAGTGTGCCCATGCAGAACATATAGCAGACTACGATTCCTAGGGAAAAATTCTTAGCATACTGTCGATACCTAGGGGGAAATCCCTAGCATATCGTGGACACCCAAGCAGGCTGCGAGGCATGTCCTATGTATCCCAGCATTTTGCATAGGATTGGCACTCAGCCCAAGTACTGTCTCTAAGTAAGTACAATAAATTCAATAAGTATGATAGGTACAACAAGTGCAACAAGTACAAATCACGCAACTGAATAAGCTGATAAGGTGACTATTAGTAGATACAATACCAAGAACCAAACATATCAAGTATCAAGATAGATAGGAGTTCTGGGCGCTAGAACAATCAAGAATAATTTGCCAAAGAAATACAAGTATAAACCCACACCAGGGTATACAATCAAACAAATTGAATACAATCAAGTGTACAATCAAGTATGAATCTCAAGCAAATGAGCAAGAATAAGCAATCAAGTTACAAGTAGGCATAGTCAAGCACATTAACCCTCACAAGGGTTTTGCTACAAGAACAAAAGATATAAGAAGGCCAAATGACAAACTGTCATAGGAGTTTCCAACAACTATGAGTAAGCTTATACAAGAAATAACCTAGAGTAGGAGAAACCTCACCTTCGTTAGTGTAGCAAAATGTAGTTGAAGGTTGCAGTCACTGATCCTTAGTTTCCACCTTTTTGCCACCTAGCCAAGATAACATAATTATAATCAAAACCTATATGTGACTTTCTAATATGTCATTGTCAAATAAACATATTAACGTGGTCATTTAAAGCTTAACAATTCTATCATCTTGGCAAAATAGCTAATAACATTAGTGTTCCCAAGTATGTTCAATTACCTCATATGTTTTATATTTCAGGAATACTAGCCTATATTCATACCATTTATTATTTTAACCTAATGTCTCACTAATTTCATAATTCCAAGATTAACCTCAGCTTATATACAATTCAAGAGCATCATAATCGTTGGCAATATATAAACATTTATCTCTAATCAAATTTCTATTTCAAACACCATTTAACTTATAATATAGCCCTTAATATCATAATTAAAGTCTAACTTGGCATTATTAATGAATTTAGGTCCAAAATTCATATTTCCAACTCTGTATTCCTTACATGGGGTCTATCAACACATGCAAACACACATCTCATCTTAAAATTGCGTTCTAGGTAAGGTACAAGGGTATATAAGCAAGTTACAACATATATAGCATGCATGCATATCTATAACATGATACAATCAAATAAAAGTTCAAATTCACCACTAAAGGACCAGAATCACAAATCGATAACACTGTAGTAATTGTTGCATTGAGGAGAAGATGCTATGTCTCTGTCATCGTCAAAAAATGCAACACTACTGCATAAATATTCCTCTCAATGAGAACTTTTCAATGCCATATTTAATTTTGAGTTCTGAGGTTTGTAGCCACTGAAACAGGCCAAAATAGCTATGATCTTTCTTCCCACCACCATTCTCCGATCAACATGCCACCATTGTCAAAATTACCATGCAAGACCAATGTTGCGATCTTTAAGCTAAGCGCTTCCTAGCCATCCATCCAGAGCTTGGTTTTGGCTTCCCAATTGTCAGTAATTAAGAGACCAACAAGATGGGTTTCCTCCTACACATCATTGGTAGTTCACTCACTGCCATACGTGTGTGTATAAGTATGGTCGGGGGGGAAAGGTGGTGGTTGTGTAGTGTACTTCAGTGGGAGCTTGGCTAGAGAGTACTTTGATCATTAACGTTAAACTTAAACTTTTTAGTACTCTTGATATTTTTCTTTTGCTTTTGTACCCATTCATCTCTAGCCTGTGCTTGTCGAATCTCATCATATAGTTTTGGCTATACCTTTATCTCAACAATCTAAGCTTGCTGCTTAAATTTCAATACAAAACCCAACTTTCAACTTCTGGATGATTCTGTTGCTTGCAAACAAGCCAACCTAACTTTTTGGCTTAAAGCATCGGCCATTATATTAGCTTTGTTTGGGTGGTAGATGATAAAGCAATCATATTCTCCCAGGAATTCCATCCATTGACATTGTCTCTTGTTTCGATCCTTCTACGACTATAAATATCTAAGGCTCTTGTGGTCATATATATCTCAAAAATAGCACCATAGAGGTAATACCTTAACTTCGATAATGTAAATATAACCGCCACTAGCTCAAGGTCATGTGCTGGGTAATTTTCCTCATGGGATTTTAATTTTCTAAAGGTATAGGCGATAACACACCTTTTCTACATCAACACAATCCCAATTCCTTATTAGAGGTAATTGTATACACCACAAAACCTTCTAAGCCATCCAAAAGAGCTAAAATTGAGGTTGTAGCTAGCCATCATTTTAATTCCTAAAAGCTCTATTTGCAGTTGTCATTCCAGTCAAATGGCTAATCCTTTTATGCCAACTTGGTTAACGGGCCGATGATCTTAGAGAAATTTTATATGAATCTTCGGTAATAGCCAGCTAATCCCAAGAAACTTCTAACCTTTGTAACATTCCTAAGGTGCTTTCAGTTGACTATTGCTTTTACCCTAGAGGGATCAACTTCAATTCCGTTCTAAGCGATGACATGCCCCAAGAAGGTTATTCTCTCTATCCAAAATTCACATTTGCTAAATTTAGCATATAACTAGTGTTCTTTCAAGGTTTTGAGGATAATGTGCAAGTGCTCTACGTGTTTTTCTTTAGGCTTGGAGAGTACCAAAAAGTTGTCAATGAATATAACCACGAATTAATTCAAATATGGTCCAAAAACCTAGTACATCAAGTCCATGAAATCTGTTAGTGCATTAGTCAACCAAAACGACATCACCATGAATTCAAAATAATCATATCGAAAATTGAAAATTATTTTAGGGATATTTTTTCCTTGATTTTTAGCTAATAGTATCCTTATCTCTGATCTAATTTTGAAAAGATCCTCGACCCTTGTAGTAGATCAAATAATTATTCCACACAAGGTAAAAGGTACTTATTTTTTATAGTAACCTTTTTCAATTCTTGATAGTCGATGCACATTCTTAAGGTCCTATCTTTCTTTTTGACAAATGTTACTAGGGCTTCCAATAGAGATGTGTGCGGTCTAATGAATTATTTTGCCAACAGTTCTTGAAGTTGATTCTTCAATTCTCTAAGCTTGGCTGGGGCCATTTGATAAGGGGTTTTTGAAAATGGTGTGGCTCCTGATAACATATGAATGATGAATTCAATTTTTTACAAAATACTTCCTCGGAATTGGGCTATTACTATTTTATTTTCTAACATCATAGTGTCCCACGACTTATTAATGAGGTAAACTAGAAACCCTCACCCACCATCTCTTAGAATTTGTTTAGCCTCCATTGTCAAGATGGTTCGTATAAAGGATGCATTTTCAACTGTGTGATGTGTTGTTATTAATGTTTCCCCATCGAGGGTGATGCACTTGGTAAAATATTTTACCTGGGCTTGGTGATGATATAACCAATCCATTCCAAGTATTACATCATAATCCTATATGGGCATCCCAATGAGATTGGCAAAGTACTCTCGATCTCTGATCACAATCGAGCAATCTCGATACATAACATCCGCCACTAACCCTTCACCCAAATGCATTCTAACCTCTATTTGATAAACCATGGTTTCAGACGATATATTCAGTTTAAGAGCAAATGCATCGGATATAAATGAATGCGAGGCACTAGGGTTATACAACACTTTACCAGGAATATTAAGGATGGTAATTATACCTTCCACCACGTCATTAAGGTAAGGGGCATCTTTACCTGTAAAAGTATAGGCTCATGCTCGAATCTTTTGCTTCTTGCTAGTTTTCATTACTTGTTTCCCTTTTTCTGCTGGCAGTAAACCTCTCATTTTAGGGCAATTTTTCATAAAATGTTGATCACTCCCACATCGCAAGCATTTGCCCTACTTTTTCCAACACTTTGCCTCATCGTGGCTTGGGCCCCACAGTATCCACATTTTATTGATGCCTTACTCTAGTCTACTTCTGTCATCTTACTTGCTTAAAGGTTCTGCTAGGAGTAAGGGTGTTCACGATGCCGTTTGGTTTGGTTTTGAGAAAAATCTCAACCGAACCAAACTAGTCGATTTTGGTATACAACCAACATTTAGTTTGATTCAATATGGAAAAGCAAACCAAATCAAACCAATCAAATTCAATTTAGTTTAGTTCCATTTTTTGATTTTTCTTAATTTCAATTTTTAAGTATAGATGAAACAAAACTTATTACATTTGTCATATAAATTCACTTGCAAAAATTATTTTGTGCGCAGCATATGAACCATATCGTTTACCATTAAAAGAAAAACATAATCTAAGAAAAATAATATTTTGGCAAAGAAAAAATGGTTTAGAAGCTACTAAACTAATGGCAAATTGAAAAATTGTAATAACATCAAATTATATGTTTACCTATTAATAAGCATATGATAACAGTAGTAATCCCACTAACATTATAATGATAATAAAACAACGAGGATTAAGTCAAAAATTGAGCATGGGTAGGAGGGAAATAAGTAAAAAAATTGGTGTATTTTTTGCAAAACATATAAAAATAGGGTTTTAGTAATATTATTGGTTTAGTTTGGTTCGGTTTTGACTATGCCAACCAAAAACTAAATCAAACCATTCGATTTTTCAATTTTTAAACTAAAGAAAACTAATTTAATAAGTTTTTAATCAACTTTCAATTTTTTCAGCCGGTTTAATCAATTTTGTTCGGGTTGGTGTGGTTTTGAACACCCCTAGCTGAGAGATACCTCCAACTTGAAGTTTGGGCCATTTTTTACTTGCACCATTATGTCCTCCAGGATGTGGTCTCCCTTTTCAATTTTTGTTCTCAATCTTACAAATTTCTTATAACTATGTCTCTAGTTGTAATGAATTACTCACAGCCAAATTAAAATTTTGTAATTCTTAAGTGGCCAAGCCTCTTCTTAACTCTGATCGCAGGCCTTGTATAAACCGTCTGGTCTGTAGGCCCTCATCTCTATAGATGTATAGGGCATATTGCACTAGTCTGCTAAATGTGGCTTTGTATTAGCTGATAGATTGATTCCCTTGAATTAGATCTATAAATTCCCTCTCTCGTGCTTGCTTGGTTACCAAAGGCATATACTTGTCTTTAAATTCTTGAGCAAAGTTTTCCTAAGTATGAGGAGTTCCTACCTCTATCCATCTACGCTTAGCCATTCACCACCAATTTTTTGTAGGCCTTGTTAAAAGAAATACAGCAAACCATACTCTCTATTCACCTAGATACCTCAAGGTTCTAAATATATTATCCAAGTCCTCCAGCCATTTTTCTACTTTGCGATCATCTGGTTCTCTGTAGAACTTTGGGGGCTAAAATTGCAAAAATTGTTCCATAGCTCAATCATTTGAAACTACTTATGTGGCTCCAACTCTACCAACGTGTTGCTGAGCTAGTTGTCTATGTCTCTGTCTTTCATAATACATCGGCTCTACCAAAAGATTCTCATCGTGTTAGTTTATAGGGAGAGTTTGAGAAACTTCTTCATTAGGTAGGTGATATAGATAGATGGGTGCTCTCCGACTGGGAACACGAGTTGCATGAGCTCGTTGAATTGGGGTTCTTTCTCTTAGACTTATCCTTATAGGAGCTGGAGCAACACCACTACCCTTATACGCCATTATTTCTCAATATTCAACCTTATGAACATAATAGCAAACCAAGCTTTAGCCAAAATAACCTAGCCATTATTCAAGTAAAGAAATAAGAACAAAATAAATCAAACATTAGCTTAAGCAACTTAAAGTCAATAAGAAAATTTACATACAATCATGATAAATAAAGGTGGTTAACATTAAGTAAATATCAACATAGATAGAGGTCACAGTCAAATTTAAGGGCTAAGCTAGCTAATTACCCAATCGAAGTAAAATTATTGTGCAGTGATAATATACATACATAGATAAATAGAAAAAAGTAAGGAAAAGGATAGTTGCACTACAGACTATAAACTACTAGCTGTTGATAATACTGGTCTATATACACAAAATTAGATAAGCATACAATCGCCAAGTTGTCTAGTTGAACTCATCCACATTGGTAACATCTAATTTAGTATCCTCGACATCGTTCATTCCCTCTGGTCCCTCGTCATCATTATCCCCGATCTCCTTTAATTTCTCAGGCTTTTTTGTAACATTATCAAAACCCTTTTTGGGGGTCCTCCTCAAGTATTAGTGACTGCTCTCTGAGAGGTTGCGCTTTGTGTTGAAGGCCTTAACTATGATTGGGTGTCGGAGCTGGATGGATGCCTGAAGGTCCAGCCATAACATCAGTTCCTATTCCATCTCTAATAACTTCATTGATGGCCTAGCTATAATACTCCATCACATGGCCCATCTCATCTACGGTTGGGCAGGGAACATTAGTCGATCTTCTACAATCAAACTACAATGTTAGGAACATAGCTTCCATGTTAGCCTACAAATTTTGAAGTTCTTAAATCTATGCCTTCGCTATACTAATTTGAAGGTGTTCTCACTTAAGGTCACCTATGATGCAGTTATTAAGATAGTCTGAAGTGCCCAACATTACCCTTAAGATAAGCGCCTCTTCTCTGGCCTGATGGAGATGTTCATGTTGCCCGTAGCATTTCTCTTTTAGGGTTTTATAGATCTTTCGATGGTTCTTCTTTTCTACTTCCAGTGCCTTGATCTTGTCTTCAAGGGTTTTCTTGTTCTAGTCATCTACAGGTGCCTTTTCTTTGTCAGAGCTACTTGCCATCTTGCAATAAATCCAAAAATCTATTCAATAATATCAAGCAGTAAAAATCAAACTTAAGCCTGAGGTCTTATTATCCCCTAACGGTTCCACTATACCCTAACAGTCTTGTCATATCCCTAAGTGCACATTTGAACTAACCTAAATAGAGGTCATTATGGGTTCTATTGCATGTTCTTGCCTAGGTTATCTAAACTTAAGCTATGATACCACTTGTGATACCCCACTCAGGGTAACCCCAAGCTAAGATATTAAAATAATTCAATCTTACATGAAAACCTATAACACGAATAATAGGCCCAAAAACTTTCCTTCAGACATTATAACAAAATAAGAAGGGGAATTTACATCTTAGTTGACACCATAACTGGTAATATTCACACCTAAGACTATTCTTAAGAGTAACAAGTATATATGTACATCCTAAGGTATCCTTAGCATTTCTAACACATCACATCATCTCTAAGGATCATGTGCAACATACATAAGGCCTATAAGTACATAATCGCATCTAATTATTACAAAAGGTAACATCTGTTCAAGCTTGATTCAAACTTTCATCCCTAATCAAGCCTATCAGCAAAATTAAAGAGAAACAGGGGTAAGTCCGAAGGACTTTGTGAGGGATGTTAAGTAGTAATGGGAGTCTATCAAGGAAAGAAAAACATCATAACAGATTTAAAATCATCAAGCAGTACAAGTGTAGTTAAAATTTAAACAAGTAGGATAATAGCACCAGGAACCTTTCCTGCCTTATTGCTCCAAGAACGGTTAAAAATAAGCAAGAACAAATACAACAAACAATCCCTAACAAGATATGCATTCCAACAAAACAAGTAAGATATGCATATATTCACCTCATACCGCTCAAACAAGTACTTCCAAGTGCGACAGCTCAACATACAATGGTGTGCCTGTATGGCGCATTGTGATGCCCATGGGGAAATCCCTTGCAAACTATCGATATCCAGGGGAATCCCTAGCGTATCTTGGATACCCAGGTGGGCTGCGAGGTATGTCCCATGTATCCTAATATTTCATATAGGATTGACACTCAACTTAAGTACTATCTCTGAGCAAGTACAACAAATACAACAAGCACAACAGGTACAACAGGTGCGACAAGTATAAATCACACAATTGAAGGCGTCGACAAGGTGATTGTTAATAGATACAATACCAAGAACTAAACATATCAAGTATTAGGATAGATAGGAGTTCTGGTTGCTAAAATAATCACGAATGATTTGATAGAGCAGTACAATCAGATAAATTGAATATGATCAAGTGTACAATTAAGTACGAATCTCAAGCAAATGAGTAAAAACAAGCAATCAAGTTACAAACTGGTACAGTCAATCTCATTAACCCTCACAGGGGTTTTGCTACAAGAATAATAGATATAACAAAGCTAAATAGTAGACCCTCAGAGGGGTTTTCAACAACTATAAGTAAGCTTATATAAGCAATAACCTAAAGTAGGAGAAACCTTACCTTCATTAATGTAGCAAAATGCAGTCGACTATTGCAGTTACTAATTCTCAGTTTCCACCTCTTCGCCACCTAGCAAAGATAGCATAATTATAGTCAAAACCTACATTTGCCTTTCTAATACATCATTATCAAGCTTATTATAATTTAAGAACACTAATAAACCTATTAACATGGTAATTTAAAGCTTAACAATTCTATCATCACGTTAAAATAGCAAACAACATTAGTGTTCCCAAGCACATTTAATTTCCACATCCATTTCATATTTCAAGTATACTAGCCCTTATTCATATCATTTCATTATTTTAACCTAATGCCTCACTAATTTCATAATTCCAAGATTAATTAAAGTATATTCATATCATTACATATACATTAATCTCTAATCAAATTCCATTTTAAACACCATTTAACTTATAATATAGTCCTCAATATCATAATTTAAGTCCAAATTGGCATTATTCACAAATTCGGGTCCAAAATTCATATTTCCAACTGCTTATTCCTTGCAGGGGGTCTATTAGCACATGCATGCACACACCTTATCTCAAAATCTCATTCTAGGAAATGTACAAAGGTATATAAGCAAGGTGCAATATACATAGTATACATGCATATATACAACTAAATAAAAGTCCAAATTTGCCATTGAGGGACCAAAATCACAAATTGATAACACCGTAGCAATCTTCATGTCGAGGAGAAGATGCCATGTCTCCTCCGCCACTGCCGTCACCAAAAAATTCAACACTACTATCGAAATATTCCTCTCAGTGAGAGCTTTTCAATGCCATCTTTAGTTTTAAGTTTTGAGGTCCGTAGCCACCGACATGGGCCAAAATAGCTGTGAGCGTCTTTTCTACTACTACTCTCCGATCACCATGTCGCCATCATGGGAACCACCATGTAAGACCATTGCTATGATCCTTAAGCTGAGGGCTTCCTAATCATCTATCCAGAAATTGGTTTCAACCTCCTAATTATTGGTAACTAAGAGACTTGCGAGGTAGATTTTCTCCTACACGTCACCAATTGTTCACTCATCACCGTGTGTGTGTGGGGAGGTGTGGCTGGGGGGCAAAGGTGGTGGTGGTGGTGTAGTGCAATTTGATGGGAGCTTGGCTAAGGGAGAAATTCACCAGAGTGAGGGAAGATGGTTACAGTTGAAGGAAAGAATGAAGGAGAAAAAAGAATAGTGGAACAAAAGAAAATCTGCCAAGTTTTAAAAATGTAATTTTTTGAAATTGCGATTTAGTTCTTGAAGTTGTAAAATCATGCAATTAGGTCCAAGTGGTTAGGAAATTTACACAAAAAGCCCTTTTTGACTTTGGTTGTTCCATGCAAGCCCAATCCTTCCAAGATATGTGTAATTAACGCCTCGAAAATTACATTTTGGCCCTAACAATTTTGAAGCAACATGAAATCATGTTTATAAAAATTATAATTTTAACCACAAAATTTTCTAAAATAAATAATAATATAAATTCTGTGAAAATTTTGAACAATGACAAGATCATATATTATATAAATATAAGCTAGAAATTTCTAGGGGTGTTACACATAAAGCTGACAAAGTTGCTTATCACATAAAATAATAACAATTAATAGAACAATAATAGATAACAAAATAATAACAGATATGACAAAAGAGAGTTCTAGACGCTAGACTGGAAAGAAGCAATTTTTGATAGAAGCAAAATTCAATGAAGCAACCCTTATAGAGGTATATAAAACAAATAACAAATAATTAATCAAAGATGATTTTAGGGTTTCAAACAAGCACGAGATTCAAACAATCAAGACATTTACTTCATAGAAAAAAAGTAAGTTTAACCATATACAAGACAATTACCAAACCGGTAGACCCTCACCTCAACAGCCACTAATATGCTATCATAGTCTGCTAGTCCACAGAACCCAACTCCTTATTCCCTAACCAAAAGAGTGGATTCACTATCAAATTCCTTGTTTTGACCTTATAACAATAATTAAATGGGTATCATTCCAATATTAGTCATTATACATTTGTTACTACATTTTAGGGCTCGGTTGACATTATCGATAGATAACACATTATTTTCACCATTAAGATAGAAATATTTACTAGGTCCATATTTGTTCAAGTAAAGAGATGTAATCAGATCCTTAAGTTATATTATTAACCTCATAGCATTGCACAAAGTCGATAACAACAACTAAACTATTATTAATAATCCAATTTTCAGTTACTTCGGTCTCAAATCCATAAAATCAGGTTTTTATAATCTACTTAGCTTAATTAACCCAGATTGCCTTATAATATAATAAATTTGGCTCCACTAGGTATATATATATACATGCATGTTCTTTTTCCTTGATTTTAATACATATCTTCTATTTGCTACAAGAATTTACATAAATTGAGCAAAATAATTTCAAGAACATCATATATATGTACATATATCAACTCTCAACTCCAACCTATGTATACCAAATCTTGAATATTTGAGCTAAATCTTCATGAACTAACATCACCAGTGCGGTCACTGCGTTAAGGAGAGAAAATTGTCTCAGCGTCGTCACCGCTGCCTACCGTTGTGCGCCACCATTGGAAAAGGCCACCACCACCACTATTCAATGCATCTCAACACCACAAACCAATGCCCGCATCAATTTCAAGCTTAGTCACTGAGAAAATCATCAATTATAGTCTCAAAGCTCCAATGCCACCACTAATTTTTGTCTTGATTTTTTGCAACTCCACTATCATCAGTAGTCCAAACTTAAAGCCTACTATGCCAAATTGTTCATTGAGCTAAACTCTACAAGAAACGCTACATAGAACTAAGCTTTCACTGCTACTCCATCAAGCTAACCATTTATCGTTGCCTCTCAATTTTAGACCTCAGCTTTTCGATGGTTGATTGATCATAACAAGATGCATGTGGTATCAATGAAATCCTAAAGAGGTAAGAAAGATAATAGTGGGTTTAGTTTCTTATTTCAAGTCATCGCTAGTGATTGTTGGAGAAGAGAGTGATGGGTGCAGGATGAAGAAATGAAGAAAATAAAGGGTGAAATGCTAAAAATAGGACAACTTTCTAAAATCACAAATTGGTCACCATAACTTCTATCTAGCTTCCAATCAACCCTATAACAAGTTAGTGCCTCAGATTCGCTCATTAGAAAAAAAATAATTCTATGTTGGCCCCTAAAACTTAAAAATAATGGTACAATTAAGTTTTTCCTATTCATATTTTAACCCCAAAAACTTTTTAAAATTGAATAAAGTTTAATAAAACTCACAAAAATAATGTTAAAGAGAATTTTACTAATAATATGATTTCTAGGGGTGCTACAAACCTCCCCCCTTAAAAAAAATTGGTCCATGGATTCTCACTTGAGCATTGGAAGAGTTCAAGATACTACTGGAGTATGTGATCTTCTCGTTCCCAAGTCATCTCTTCTATATTATGGTTGCACAACAACACTTTTATTGGAGGAATTCTTTAATTCTTTAGCTCTTGAAACTTTTGATCTAGAATACAAATCAACTACTCTTTGTACATTAAATCATTTTACAATGGTATGCTTTCATGAGAGATCACATGGGAGGGGGTCAGGGTAATATTTTTGTACCTATGATATGGTATGCTTTCATGAGGGATGACATGGGAGGGATCAAGGTAATATTTTTGTAGTTGTGATACGTGAAAGACATCATATATTCCTATCATGCCTTAGGGTAGTACCAAATGGTAAGCAACTAGCCCAATTCTTTCACAGATTTCATTAGGACCAATACATCTTGGGCTAAGCTTTCCACCTTTATTGATCCTCTGAGCACCTTTTCTTGGGGATACCCAGAGAAACACCTAGTCACCAATTTTGAATTCTAAATCCTTTCTCTATTTATCTGCATAAATTATCTGTCGATCTTGAGTGGCTCTTATCCTCTATTTGATTACCTAGACTTTCTCAATAGTCTCTTAATCTAATTCAAGTATTATAGTTTTCAAAGATTTATCAGTGTTACTTTGGTATTCCTCAAGATCCCAATGCCATGGGGATCAACACTTCCAGCCATATAATGCTTCATATGGAGCCATTAGGATAGTTGATTGGTAACTGTTATTATAAGTGAATTCTATTAGAGAAAGATGTCGATTCCAATTTTCATTGAAATCCAAGACACAAGCCTGTAGCATGTCCTCTAATACTTGGATGAACCTCTCTAACCATTCATCTGTCTGAGGATGAGTTGTAGAACTAAACTATAATTTTGTTCCTAGATGTTTTTGTGAAATTTTCTAAAATCTTGAGGTGAATTTTGGATCTCAGTTGGACATAATACTAATTAGAATCCCATGCAATTTAACTATTTCCTTGACATATAACTTTTAAAAAAAATATTCAACTCTAAATTGTGTTTCGATAGGTAGAAAATAGGCAAACTTGGTCAATTGATCTACTATTAACCAGACGCTGTCATATCCTCCTTGAGCTATCAATAGGCTTATTATAAAGTCCATGGTGACCTATTCTCATTACCAATCAAAGATTAGAAGCGATTGAAGCAACCTTGATGGTCGCTGATGTGTTGCCTTCACTGGCTGGCCAGTTAAACACTTCCACACGTAGTCTACTACATCTTTTTTCATTTCATCCCACTAGAATGGCCTCTTCAAGTCTTAGTACATCTTTGTGCTTCTCGGATGTTCTGTAATTCTTGTCTTATGCACCCATCCAATATTCTTTCTTTCAGTTCCTCCAACACACATATTCTTTTCTGGAATAAAAGAATTCATTGACTATCAAAGCTGAATTTAGACCCTTCAAAGCTCTCAACTACTTCTTTCTATCTCAGTATCCAATTATCATTATCTTAAGCTCGCCATACCTCATTATACAACTCATGTTGCACCCTTACTCCTACAATCCAAGCTCAGTATTTCATCCTTGATACAATATCTACCCTTAGGTCCTTCAAGGCTTCTATACCTAGTAAGTGGGCTATTCCAACTTTTTGGCTCAAGACATTGGCTACCATATTTATAATTCCTGGCTAATAGGCAACAAAAAAGTTATAATCTTTGAGGAATTCCATCTATCTATGTTGTCTTATATTCAGATCCTTCTACGAATATAAATAGTTAAGACTTTTATGGTTTGTGTATATCTCAAATATATCCTTATATAGGTAATGTCTATATTTTGTCAAGCCAAAGATGATTGTAGCTAGCTCCAAATCATAGATCAGGTAATTCTCTTTATGTGGTTTTAGTTTTCTGGATACATATATAATAACACGCTCTTTCTGCACCAACACGTGTCTAAGCCTTTTGTTGGAAACATTCATATACACAACAAATCTTTCCAACCCTTTTAGAATGGCCAAAATTGGGGCCATAGTTAATTGGGTTTTTCATTCTTGGATGCTCTTTTCACATTCCTTATCCCAATTAAATAGTTGATCCTTCTGTGTCAACTTAGTCATTGGGTCAGCTATTTTAGAGAAATCTTGCACAAATCTTTGATAAGTATTCTGCCATTACTTCTACTTCTTCAATTCTTGCTGTATCCCAAAATTTATTGATAAGGTATACTAAATATCCTTATCCTTCTTCTTTCAGGATTCTTTTGGCTTCAACTATAGATATGATGGGTATCAGGGAAGTCATATCTATAAATCGATGGGTTGGAATCAATATTTTATCGCCAAAAGTGATGCATTTAGCATAACTATTCATCTGCACTTGGTGTTGATACAATTAGTCCATCCTTAATATTAAATCATATTTCTAGATAGGCATATCTATAAGATCAGTAGGATATTTTACATTTCTTACCATAATTGGACATGCCAGATACATAGTATTGGTTATTAACCCTGTCATTAAAGGTGTTTGTACTTCTATCTAATATGTTATAATTTCATGTCGTATATTCTACTTATGTGAAAAAGATATAGATATAAAGGAATGTGATGCTCTTGAATCATATAAAGCATTATCATAAGTTCCAGAGATAGAAACCATACTTTTGACCACCTTGTTAGGATCCGATGTATCTTCTTTGTCGAAGCATAAACATGAGCTCGTACCTTCTATTTTCCACTGGCTCTTGCCACTTATTTTCCTTTCCTTATAGATGCTAGGCCAATCTTTCAAGAAATGTTGGTTACTACCACTACTTAGGTACTTACCTTACTTTCTCTAATATTTTGACTCATGGCCACACACCCTATGAAATCCACATTGCTTTTGTGCCATTTCTTAGGATAAATTTGTCATCCCGCAAGTCTGGGGTGCTCGATGGGCAGTGCTCGATGGGTAGTGCTCCAATTTGAAATTTTGGTTGTTGTCTCCTAGTACTACTCAGTCCTCTAGGGTATGACCTTTTTTTTTTTTTACTCTTATCCTGAATTTTTCAAATCTCATATGGCACTGACTCTAACTACAGAACTTTGCTTACTACTTGATTCAAGTTCAGCAAATTACAAGTGGCTAGACCGCATCTGAGTTTTGGCCGAAGTCCCTATATAAACCATCTAGTCTATCAACTTTTATCTTCCAGCATGTAAAGGGCATACTAAAGTAGTTAGCTAAAGGTAGCATCATACTAGCTGATAAAATGTGCCCCTTGTATCAAATTTATAAATTTTCTCTCTCTTGCTTGTTTAACTACCAAGGGTATGTATTTGTCCATAAATTCCTAGGTGAAATTTTCCTGAGCTCTACGAGTTTTAGTAGTGATCCACTTATAATCTATTATCTTCCACCAACTATGTGCACATCCCCCTAGAAAAAATGTGGCGAACTGAACTTTTTACTCATCTAAATAACACAAGGTCTCAATTATATTCTCTAGCTTTTCAATCCACTCCTCCACCTTCCTGTCATTCAGTTCCCTTAGAAACTTTAAGGGTTGGAAGTAGAGAAACCATTCCAACGATCATCAGCTACCTCATTAGCCATTCTTGTCCTAACATCATATAGTTGACCATATTACCTTACCCTTTATCTTCCTTGATTCATGGGTTCCACTGGTAATCTGGCAATTATTTATGTACAAAGAAATTGAATATATACCCTCTTAACACAATTTCCTGTAGGAAAATCAAATACTTGAGAGTGTTGTTGTTGTGATGCCTATAAATGACCACTTTATAGATATGATGCTAGCAACAACAAGGTTATCAATGATTATTATCTTCATTTGTGAAAATTGCCAATCGAATTCATTTTCTAGCATTATCCTATATATATATAGATTTGGAGGACAATAGGTTAAATCCTCTCAAATTTGTATAAAATGATTTGGACTTTTTGTCATCATCATCATCATGAAATATATATACTAGAAAAGGAGCACTGTGAATGGTGCGGTGTTGTGCCTGTGGAGCTATATGACAATTTTTTAAAGTTATGTAAAGAAAAAATAAATAAGGTAAATCTCGAGCAAAATACTTTGTTGATTTTACTCTATATTTATTTTTCATAAAGTTGTGGATATTATAAATAAAAAGCACAACTTAAAATAAATAAAATGTTGTAACTCATGTTGGAAAAAATAGATTGGTAACTATTGTGTCCGATTCAAAAGATGAATGGGAATAAGGTTTTTGCATTTACCAAGAAATGTCAAGCATTTATTGATATTATCGCAAAGATAAAGCAATAAGGTAGGTTAATGGTGGTGCAATTTGTTATTAGAGGAGTGGTAACCCTTGCCGATACTACCATAATAATGTAATTGGGCTTCAATGTGCATTCTTGGAGCTGTAGGTTTTTGATAGTTTAGACTTATATAAGAAAATTCGGACTATTATGCAGGTTGTTAAGAATTATAATGATTTTTCGGACTTGACAGAGGCTAAAAGTGATTTAGAGGACACCATGGCAGGATTGAATCTTAGTGAGAATAAGTTTGAGTGTTTTGTTGCTGGACGTGCTTATTGATCGATTTGGTGAGAGATATTTTTGGCTTGCTTTTTCATACTCAAAGAATTAGAGTTAAATATAATAGTCCTTAAATTCTACTATATGAATCCATAAAATCCAGTCTTTCTCTCTTCAAAAACTGAAAGCAAGCACAAGCAAAACACAAAACATCCCTACTTTTACCCGAAAATTGAAACGTGACTTTGCAATTTAAACAATGAAAAAAACATTCCTTCTAATCATTCATAGGGCCCCCATTTTTTATTGACATTGATAAGAAAAGCACAATCCCAATAGCACATAGTATAATCACACACAACAGCTAAGTCCTAAAATTTTGTTTAATTAATATATGCTATCAATAGAGATTAAAAATTGGCTCTTTCGGCTAAGTGAAGCTTTCAAGTAACATTTCTAATGCGATCTTGTTGAGAAGATGACTTAAGTAAATAGACTACAGGTGATAAACTCAAAAATGTACCTATCAAGCATAAAAATGCAGTGGAATTTAAAAGCAACAAAAGTTTTGGATATGAAAAGTTCAAAATAGCATTTCAGTGAATAAGAAACTTCGAATAGAATCACTTTTTAATTTTTAGAATTTTGAAAACCTCACAGCTTTGATCATGAACAACATGTTTTCAATTTAACTCAATTTTATAAATATTTCATTTCATGTTAGAACCATGAAGTTATTTCCAAACTAATAGTCCTATGAACACTCTCATTTACAAAAGTTTGAAGTTACAAATTAAACATCTATAGTTCTTGACTGAATATTAATTGTAACAAATGAAAGCAGTAGCAACTTAAGACTAATATGATTCAAATTAGTAGCAAATATCCATTAGACAACCAAAAAATCCACAAAAAGTATTATAATCATGAAAATATTGATTAACTAGGCAAGTATCTAAAAGCAAACATCGAAAAAAAGCCACAAAGTATAACAGATAGCAGACTACATTTTGAGTGATCAATCATGTAGCAATAACATATTCCATTCTAAAACTGGGGTTGAATTATGTATGAATTAAGGTTCTCCTGGCATAAAAAAGTGCAGATTAAATATGTCAGCATCAGTTTGAACCCAAAGCACTCTCTTGGCTATTCTTTTATAGGCTTCTTTGAAAACAATATCAAACTTTTCTAGCCCAATCATCATACAAAGAAGCAGCAGATAGAGTGTTTTCTATAAGTCCAAAGAAAATTTTGAGGTTTTTGTCATTGTTATTTTCGAATATCTTTTTAACTTTAGTGGGAACCTAAAACAATATTCAATGATACTAAATTAAGCACAAAAGACCATAGTTATATTCATAAAGTGTAATTTAGAATTATGTCTACCTTGTACCAAATTTTGATGGTGTAGTTGGACCAATATAGTTTCATGCCATAAAAGCACATGGCATTTCTATACCTTGATGTTGCATAAATATCCAACATTGTGCTTTTCACATAGACTATCAAAAAAAGAGATATTTACATATAGTAGAGAATAAATCTTAATATTCATAGAATCAATAAATATTAGACAAAAATGTTTAAATATAAAGAAGCAAAAATTGTAATTTTAATTAAGTATGATATGTTATAATTGTTGTTCTCTTGATGGGATGTATTATTCATGAGTTCAGTTAGTTTTGCTTTACTAAGGTCTTTAGTCCAATGAAAAAGCAGTTCCTTTCCCTTTTGATCAAAAACTCTTGCATCTATAATGTTGAGTCTTGTATGTTGAACAAGAACTTGATAATTGTCTTCCAATCTATGTGCTTTAACAAAATTATTCCAACCTTTAACAATAGTTCCATTTCTCATCCAAGTGCACCACACTTTGTTACTAGACCACATGCATACTTCACGCTCAATGTAATGACTTAAAGATTGAATTAACCCCAATGGTAAGTCCCACTTAAATTAGACAAGAGCATTAATCAAACCAGGATATAATAATTATGAAATACAAAAATATAAATTTAAACAACTTAAGCATACTTACCAAACAATATCTATTTTTGACAGGCAATATATATAGACTAACTCCTAAAAAATAACACAAGAAAAGAGTTGATATAATGTTATTCTTAAAAAAGGAATAGTAAAGAAAAAATAGTAACAATAGTTGCAATATCAATAATTTATAAAAGTATCTAAGAAATCCATAATTGCGTCATCAGTTTCTATGTAAGAGATTAATCAAATAAATTCTTGCTTGTTAGTGTAAAAGTAAATAAATAACTTATTCTTTTGTTAAAAAGAAATAGATGTAATGATAGAGTCCGTTTACCTATCTGGTCATCATCAATATGTATAAGTATTTGTTCTATATCTGTTGTTAGATGGAGAGCATAAATGAGAATTAAATAGTGAAATACTTTTTTTTGGATGATAATATAATCAAACTAACTAAAAGTTCAATCAAAAATAATCTTTAATGGTTGTTATAAAATTACATCCAGTAAGACCATCTAGAAAGTTGAAGTCAAGCCACTACTCAACTTCTTGCACATCTTTCCATGCCATACTTGTATCAAAACAATATTTCTTTTTGAAGATATTAGCAATAAAGGGCTCAATTGTGAATGTATAATGATATATCGTCCAAACTTGCCCTATAATTGCTAAAATGTAATCTCTCCCTAAGGTTTGTAGATAGTAGTTTGTTTCCATTATTTATCTAAATGATTTTTTTACTTGAACCTTAGTTCTTTCTATAAAGCCAGCATATTCCGGTTCTTCCATGTGTGACTGTTAGAGATTAACATAATCAACTAAACTGCGTTATACATGCATATTAGGCATATAAGATATTGTTCAACATTACGCAAAGTTAATTTGAATTTTCCAATGTTTTTTATACCTGTGTGAAAACAATATATATGCAATAGCGAACATAATTATGTTTAAATTATTGATATAATACAGATCAGAATGTAAACAATGTCTGAAGTATAAAAAATATAAACTATGAGGAAAAAAATTTCATTCTAACCGATAGTTGAATACAAAGTGTAGTGCAGAGCATTAGAAAAATAAAGACATATAATCAGAGTAATGATTCAAAATGGCAAATCACTGCATGTAGGAAGAAAATTTATTAACTCGAAGGAAAAAAAAGGTGAAAAAATTTCACAGTATCTATAAAAATCTGGTATCTTTTCCCATACATTTTCTGTTATATAAGCAAATTAGGGAATCAAACAAGAAAATTAATGATTAAATGGAATCCTGCCAGAAATTAACAGGGAAAATAGCATAATAGAGTAAAAAATGAACTGAATGCTTGAACGAGATACAGTAAAAAACATCGCATAAGAAGAACTCAAACCTTGCTGTTGGGATTCCTTTAGCAGTGTGGAACTTCTTACTGTCTCTACGTTTTAGTAACTTTGCAAAGTATAAATGATAATGCTTAAGTTGTGTTTGGATTTGTCTTATATTATATAATATATATATATATATATATATATATGTATGTGTGTGTGTTTGTGTGTTTTAGTCTTTTAGTCAATCAATTATAGGTTTTAAGAAAAAAAATGTTTTTACGGATTTTCTCCATGTTAAAGTTTGGGCTTTAAAGCACAACGTGGGCACTAAATTTTAGGCTATCAAATAGAATGAAAAGTATAATGGACTTTGTCTGCACCAATTTTTAATTTAGCCCATTCTTATGTGTATTCATTTTTGTATTTGGGCTAGTGAATGTTTTGTTAATATAACAAATGTGGGCTTTATATTAGGAAAATTATTAGAGAGAACTTCAACTGTCTACATGAAATACTAACAAATTAGGATTGTCAGTGAATTAAATTTTAAGTTAAATTTGATATGAATTTTAAAATTTTTATCAAATTAAAACATTTGATAGATAAGATCTTATTATAAATATCAGCATCCCAAAATAAGTGCGTTAGATGGGGAAATAAGCAATCTAATTTGTTAACGATTGAAATATGACTTTTGATAAATTTTTATTAAACTAATACTATTATATATAATATTAAAAAATATTTTAAAATGAAATTTATATATTATATTCACTTAATATCTATATTTAGGTCTATATTATGCTATTAATACCGAATCAATATCCTATAAAATAATCAAGATACTGATAAAATGTTAAATATAATAACGTATAATACTTCATTTATGCATTAATACAATGTAAAATAGTTGTTTAGTACTGAAATATTTATGTTTTAGACTAATATATATTAAAAACTTATTGAAAAATCAAATATGACATAAATCAATTCTTTTATAATTAGAATATTTTAATAGCATCTAAAAGGAAACAAAAAAGAAAAGAAAAAAATATTAAATCATGTTAAAAAAATTTTATCAGCCATGTGGTGATGCGTCCATTGAAGCTATATGAAAATTTGTATTTGCTTGTAATTTATTTAATTTGGATTTTCGAATAGATATATACAATTACAACAATATAGTAGTTTATAATATTTATTACGTAGTGAGCAATTGTATTAGACAATTTCATAAATATTGAGAGCTTCATTTCAATATATCAAACTGAAAAATGTAAAATAATATGCATTGAAACTTAATAATAATTAGATATTGCAAAAAAGCTACATTAAAACATTCCAAGAAGTTTGTAATATTTCACTAAAACCAACAAATTTTCGTCCATTATAGACTAATGTATACATAAATACTATTATTACATGCCAGCATACATATAGGTTTGAGGAGAGTCTTTACAGCAGTATAGGTCCAAAGAGAGTGAACAGTAAAGAAAGGTAAACAAATACCTGAGAAGCTACTATCTTTCACCGCCATTACACTACTACATCAAATAAGAAAATAGAAAAAAACTAATTGCCACTGAAGATAAGATAAATTTACAACAGCAGTGCTAAAGAGAAAAGTCACTTGTTTATTGGATTATTTAAATAGAATAGGGTCAGCGAGCACAAAAAAATTCCAAAACCAATTCCAATTCAAGAAGTATTCCTATTTAGATAGGTTTATGCTTGTTCTCCAAGTTTCACTCAGAGACACTTCCTTGATCTTCTTCTTTTTCTTCTTAGCTTTCTGTTTCTCTTGATAAACTTCCTCAATCTATCTTTCCTTATCCTTCTTGTTTTCCTCATCATTATCATCAAAGAAGCTCAACCCAAAAAAAGATTGGATAGGTAATGAATTCAGAGTGCTTCTTGATTAAACCTTTGAACCTATGCTCTTCAATGCAGACAACTTGATCTTCCTTAAGAAAGAGAGTGATCATAGTATTCATGCCAAGATTTTCCCCTGATGTCTCTTGGTAATAGTGAATGAACCCCTTGCATGGGACTTCCATACATCTTGTTCATCCTTATGCTTTGTTCTCTATTTTATGAGGGCAAAGATTCTTCATCATAAGACTAACATCAGAGAGGATATAATATTATGGATGGAGCTAAGCATTGCAGGATGTGAAGGGCATATTCTTGAAGGTGGCCAAGAGAAAGTTAGTGGCTCCTGTGGGAAACCTACCTATCCAAGGAGAAAGTTTGAACGACTTAATAGCCCTTGTCATAACCTAGTTGTCTCTTGTCAAAAAGTGACTCACATCTTTTGTTGCTAAACAAGCCGGAGATACAGAGCACTAAAATCAAACTGAGTGCTTACAAACTAAAATTAATTTAGCATAGGTAATGTGTCAATATTAAAATCAGCCTAAGAACAAAAATTAAAGGAGAAGTTGCAGTTTATAGTTTTTAAACAAAATTAGGAAATATTCTACTGATAAGTCTTGGAAAATATTAAAAAAATTCAATCAGATATTGCAGCTATAGCTCACAAATAAATTGGACTATGGTTAAGCTTAATCTCTATTGCTCTAGGTGCAAACATATGCACATAATATTTATGGTTTTCAGCTTCAATCCACAACGTTCTTTGTGCAGTCCTCTTGTTCGCTTCATCAAAAATAGACATACCTCTTTCTTGCCAAATTTTATCGTGTAAAAGAGAAACAGCAAGTTCTACATATCTTTTGAAACCAAAAATTACTTTCACACACCTTGTGATTTGATTTTGATATTTTCTTTTAAGTTTAGTTGGCACCTAAGAGTCAAGTTTTTAAAAAATTAGAATTCTAAAAAGAATTAATATCTAATATGTTGTGCTCCTATATAGCAATATATGTTGTACCTTGTTCCAATTAACGATGCTACAGTCATTCCAATATATAGGCATCTAATAAAATTGAATAGCTTCACTTTGTCCAATTAATCCATAAATTTGCATCATCGGTGATTCCAAATGCACTACAAGTAAAAAACAAAAAAGAAAGAAAGAAATAAAAAATTTTATATAAGCAAAAGATAATCAATAATTGTGAATAATTCATGCCTTTTGTTTTTCCCTATTTCTTCTCTTTGAAGAGTGTTGACAATTTGATAAACATTTCTTTGGTTGATTTGTGTAGTCCAAGGGTACAGAACCTCTCTTTTCTCAACATCAAAAGTCCTACAATCAATTATTTTATGCCTAGTATGCTGTACCAGAATTGTATACCATTTTCCGGCCTATGCTCTCTTACAATCAATTATTTTATGCCTAGTATGCTGTACCAGAATTGTATACCATTTTCCGGCCTATGCTCTCTAGCAAAATTTGCCTTGCCATTTTCAATTTTGCTCTCACTCATTGAAGCCAACCAAGCTCTCCTACTACATCTAATGCAAATTTTGTTCTCCACAAAATTAGATAAAGGCAATTTAAGCACAAATGGTATGTCTTGCATGAGTAATAAACTTCGATATAACATCCAAAAATATAAAATAAAGTAGACATAATTTTATTTTATTTACCACATATAAGTTGCTTGTCTAATATAGTAAATTGCTTGTCTAATATAGTAAGCATAACCTCATTCCTATAGGAAAATATAAAACCTGATAAGTACGTTTATTAGAAATTTTTTTTTTTGGGTGCCAAAAGTATAATATGAAATTCTAGTGAACTATAGTTGAAAATTGAGAAGTTCTCATTTGTAGGAGTCATTTCTATATAAGATAATAAGAAAGGAACTATTAATATTTTATAGTAAATGAAAATATGCTAATCAGGACAACCTGAAACGTGGAAAAAAAATGTTTTGTTCAGGCTTAATTACTTGAATGTGTTTCTTCAACATCAACATCATCTTCTCTTCCTAATGTAAGTAAAAATAAAAGGAAAAGAATTTAGTTATCATATATATAAAAAATATATAATTGTAAGATATTGGAAAATATTTCAAGCAGCAATAAAAATACCTTGAGACGTTCTATGTATAAATGTTGAATCTAACCACCTTTCAACTTGCCGCATATCTCCCCAAGATTCATGTGGAGAAAACTTATAAATAATTTTGAAAAAATTACGAAAATGATTTTTAATTACGAAAATTGCATATGTTAGTACCTCGGTGAACTTACTGAAATATAACTAAATTATTCATGATTGAAATAAAATAAAATTGCTCTTATCATGCTTGGAAAAAAATACTGATTAATTATTAGGAAATATCAAAAAGCATGCTAGAATATGAACACATAAAAGATATACAAAAAAATATATAATTATGTAAATAAATGAATTATATCTGCATGTAGAGGAATTACAGTATTTTTCTTCTGAAAACGAAATTTTTTAGTATATTTTTTGATTCAGATCAAACCAGATTGCTATAACAAACTCAATGAAAAATTTTGAGAAAGAATACAAAAGACATACCTTAGAAAAATGAAAATACCTGAATCTTCAAATGCAAGGGAAGGAGCACAATAGAATTTGAGAAGACTGAAGAAGCAAATGTTAAAGTATCTTTTTTGGTGAAAGATTAAAAATAATTTTAAAAATGAGCAACTGAAAAGTCATGTCTCTTCAAACATGCATATTTTAAAAGTTTCTTGCATGTGATGATTGTTTTATTTTTATTCAGAAATCATTTCCCAAAGAAGGTGTACCTTTCGTGCATAAGCGTCCAAAGAATATGAAATTACATTAAATGACATTAAGTAACAATTGCTATGAATAATAAATATAAATATGTTGGATTTATAATCTGAATCATCCTTTAATTCGGGGACTAACCTCCCAGTCCATGGAGCTTATATGACGTAGCAACCTCAAGCCGACTGTAGCCTTATATGATGTTTCGCATTGCCAAATATATATAAAAAAATAAAGTTGCACCTCTACTAATAGCTATAACTTTTAGTTTAGTACTAAGCGCTTGATTCTAACAAAATCTAAGAATAGGCTTAAATATTTATTGAAATCTAATTTATGAATTTTGTAAAAATTGGGCCTCATGTGAAAATTGGTTTGGACCATTTGAATTTCTAGCTAAATTAGATCTATGATTGTCAACAAATCGAATTTCGATCCAATAAGTCATATCTGAATCTGAATTTGATGATAAGATATCATATCCAAATATGACCTGATATCCTATTGGATTTTGGTTAGTCAGTATCATATCTAAATTCAATAGATATATGAAATCTAATAAAAAAATTCAAGCTGACATAATATTTTTATTCTTCTTTTTTTTTTCTCCTTCCTTTTGTATTGAAAAAAATATTATATTTATAAATTAAATTTACATCATTTAAAATTTTAATTACTTTTTATTATGAATTAGTCAAAAAGTTAAATATTTCAATACTAAAAACTGATTTCATATCATAGTAATGCATAGATGAACTATTATACATTATTATATTTGATATTTTATAATTATCTATGCTATTTTTAAGGTAGAAAATTGAATATCAATGACATAACATAGATATCAACATAGATGCTAGGTCAATATAATATACAAATTTTATTTTAAAGTATTTATTAATATTATATATAAGAGTATTAACGTAATAAAAAATGAGTAAAGTTTGGGTTTGGATCTTTAATGGGTCGAATCATCTAACAATGAATACAATCTATTTATTTCAAATTATAGGCATTTATGATTGCTTTTAATCTATTGAATATTTTAATCAAATAAAAATTATATAATTTGAATTGAATTCAAAGTTAATTCAGATTAAAATTTGATCCATTGACAATCTTAGTAGGATCCACTTCTACCCATTCCATGATAGAACAGTTAGGGCCCAATACATTTAAAATAGCTAGTGTTATTTTAAACTCAATTCAACATAAAGCTAAGTGGGCCACTGAAACAAGGCTTGATTAGGAACAAGTTTTTCTTTTTTTTTTGAAATTTATGCTAGAAAGAAATGCACAGAAAAACACATTTTTATTACTGCATTAAGGAATAATACTTCTCATTGTAAATATTATTTTCATTATTATTTTTGCAATTTACTAATAATGCATGCAATACTTTATTGTAAACATTTTATAGTAGAAATCATAGCAATAGGCAAAAACTAAGATGTTTGCTTACTTAGACATTTGTTTTCCAAAGAAAGATGAAACAACTTTTCAATATGATCATCAACACATTTTACAGCAAGAAGGAGATCTTTGTTTGTGAATTAATGAATAATTCCTCCAATTGGATGCTTTTGCAGAAAATTTATCTTGAAAGTTTGACTAACAAGAGTAATCTTGATGCTAAAAAAAAAACTCTTCATTTGTACTATTCATGATAACACTAATGACATTTTGTTTATTACTTACAGTTGTATTTGCGTAACCAAAGCTGATTTGTTGAACAATCTTTATACAATTGTGAGGTTTAGAACAAAGGAATTTATGGAAGCTCTTGTTGTTGGTGTTGAAGTAAACATGATTGAGTAGTTTTGTGTTTGTTTCTACTCTATTTGCTTGATTGGTAAGAAGGTTATTATAACAAAAAACCTTGAAAATGAATAAAACTCGTGCATAAATCCATTTTATGTGATTAAAGGAAACGAGATAGTTTTTTATGAATTATTAAAAAGATACATATAATTCAGTAATAGCATCAATAAAAGTTGGTAAGTTCAAATACAAAAAAAATATAAAACATGATAATAGTATATTTATGTCAAACAATACAATTCCTAGCATAAATTGTAGGAATTTTGTTAAAATTCACTTAAAGAATACATCAAATATGAAATAACATGTTCAATCTTTTAGTAATCCCATATTCTGGGCAACAAAAGGAGATGAGTCATGACATAATTCAATTCCTCCTGGACCAAAGATATGCAAAGTATAAATATCAAAAGAGAGTTCAGCCCAAAGTATCCTTTTTACAGTTTTTTGATATTTTTCTCCAAGAAGAGCAAAAAATTTTTGCTCATATGTATGACCATCAAGCAAAGCAGCAACAAGAATACTGATTTCATTCTGGCCAAGGAATACTTTAATGTTCTTTTCTTCATCAGCTTCACATTTTCCCTTTATCTGAAGTGGAACCTTAAACATGGTTGTTGCGATACAAATGTAATTATATAAAATTATAAGTATAAAAAGAAAAAACAATACATACTTTGTACCAATTTCCCTAGAAGAAGTTCATTCCATAAAAATCAACCACTTTTCTTCATTTTGATACTCCATAAATTCTTAGAGTTGGAGCATTTATAAACACTTTAAAAAGACAAAGAAAACTATTATAGTTTTGGATTGGATTTCTGTAGATAATATTATTAGTTTGTCAAGAGTTACCTTTCTGCCAATGAAGAGTAGCTTCCATGGCTTCAATTAATTTTGTTCTTGTTATATTAGTTGTCCAAGGGAAATGGAGCTTCTTTCTTTCCTCATAAAAATTTTTGACAAAAATGATGTTAAGTCTAGTACGTTGAACCAATGCCTAGAATTCTTTTTCTAACTTATGTGCTTGAACAAATGCATTTCAACCTGCAATTGTATATTACTTCTCATTGAAGTTTTCCATACTCCAATACCACTTCTTATCCCTACTTTATTTTTAGTATAATATCTTAATGCTATTGCTAAACCCAAAGGTAAATCCTATAAAAAGTAAGATAATATAAACACCAATAAAAGTAGGAAATTACTATAAGATAAAGAAGTTGAAGCTTGAATAATAAAGTATGCCTCACCAAGATAAACGTGTCCTCCACAAAGTAAACATAGAATCGCACTCCTAAAAGCAAACTAAAGAAATCATTAAAATAGAGTGCTCTAATGATATAGAAGGATATAAAACTTAAACATACTATGTTTGTTCTAATTAAATTTTATAATTACCTAAAGATGACTTCTCAAGGTCCATTTCTACATATTAAAACTAACGATTTTAAGCATATGAGTATAAAAAAGGAAAAATTTTAAAGTAGGAACATTCAATAGAATATTTGATAGAATTATTAAATACACTTGCCACTGCCAATATCACTATCCAAAATGTAAATGGGTTTTCTTTCTATTCCTATGTTTAAATAAGTAAATTTATTAAAAATCGTAATCAAACGTAAGGGCTTTTAATTAGTAATAAGTTGAAGCTACTGATAGCATATTGTAAGGCCAAAAAAAAAAAAAAATTAGTAAAAGTTTCCCTAATTTGTTCAACAGCATGCATTTCTTTCCACAACATCAATGCGTCAAATTGATATTTTTCTTTAAAAAAAGCTGCAAATTAGGACTCAATAGTATAAGTGTAGTGATGTGGTGTGCAAACTAAACTAGTGATAACTAAAATATAATCTCTTTCTGCAGTCTCTAAATAATAATTTGTTTCCATAATTTCTCCTAATTTGTTCTTTTTTTGCATCTGGACTTTATCCTGAAACTAAATGTTCAGAATCTCTTCCATTTGTACCTATATGGTATAAATGAAAGTTTAACAACTTGAAGCCATAATTATTTTGTAAACAGATATTAGTAATTTTTATGATTTTGCAATTGCTATTTGTAAAAGTTTGCATAATATGGTTAAATACGCATAACCTCCCTATGAAATTCGAAATTGCCACAAAATCCCCTATGTAAAAAATGGAGTCTAATTACCTCTATGTGTTTTTGTCAAAATTGCCTCACTCGCTACATGTCACTTTTTGGTTTGCCCTTATGTGTGTTGAGGAATATTTTGGCCAATCTTATAATTTTCTCATGTTTCTTCTTACCTTTGGCATACTTTAAATTATATACTTAGTAGTATTAAAATAATAAATAATACAATAAATATAAATAAAATAATTTAATTAATTTTTGGAAATTAAAAATTAAAAAACCTAAATCCTAAAATTATTTTGGAGAAACACCAAACATATCCTCATTTTCCCTCCAAAACTTTTATTTTTCCAAATATACATACACATATTATATATAGACATCATATATATTTTATTACTATTCTAACAATAAAAATTAACTCAATTTCATTTTTATCCCAAAAACTCAACAAAAAAGTATTAATTTAACTGCTACAATAAAAAATGTGTCCGCCTAAAACATGAACAAATATTCCAAAACACAACTTTCACATTCTTCAATAATTCGTTAACCCAAAACTCATAATCACACAACAAGCATAACCAAACATTCCCATAGATTTTTAAGTTCTTAAATTTTTAATTTATTTTAAAGTTTTACTTAAGAATATTAAATTTAAATAAATTTATCTATTAATTTAAATAATATATATACATATATTACTATAACGCTCCTAAAATTTAAATTTTACAAAATATGAATTTAGAAGACAAACTATTAGTTTGACAAATTTTAGGGCTCAAAATAAAATAAAAAGGACTTTATTGCAACAATTTTGAAAATTCTAGGGTTGATTTGAAATTTGAAGAAACTTGATTGACCAACCTTTGGAAGTTTTGTGGGTGAAAGTAGAAATATTTATGGTCAAATGGGTGATTGTGAGGCACTAGTATAGTTGGGGGCTTGATTGGAAGATGGAAGAACTTTAGAGGATTTGATTGAAGTTTGGGGAAAAGTTTTGTGGAGGAATTTGCGATTTCAAAAAGTTGAAAATATATATTTGTTTCCCTTCCCTAGAATTTTCATTTTTTCCCCAAACAACTACTGTCTTCCTCCTCCAGCCATTTTCTTTGGCGAGCGGTGACAACTAGCATATCATATATCATTTTACTCTTCTCAGCTCAAGGGATTCAAAGATACCAACATCTTGCAAAACTAACTAGTGAAGCAACCGAAATTTTAGCTTAAAGTTACGGTCATGGAGGTGATTATGAGTTTCTCCATCTTGATGGCTGAAGCTCTAGTTTGAGTACTAGTTTTTGTTGGGCTCGACTCAAGGATCACACAGGTTCTTTCAAATTCAAAAATAGACAACCAAAGTGAGATGAATTGAAGAAAAACCACGAGGTGGTAGTAGTGGTGGGCTGGCAGTTTTTTGGCCAATTGATGGTCAATTTGGTGGTGGAACAAGAAATTGATTAGGGGGGGCTTGAATTGTGGAGTTGAAACGCACCTTTTGAGTATGGCAATGAACGTTTCCAATGGTGGCGGTGGCGCAAGGATAATTTGTTCATCTCGTCACGGTGATCACATGTACACAAGTTGATTGTGATCATGGAGCTTCAATATGAAGAAATTGGGTAAAAATGGAAATGTGTTTAAAGTTGTATGCATGTGTATGTATATACCTTCAAGTCTTGCAATGCATTTTACCAATGAAAGAATACACACAATTTAATTGAAAACATTGAGAAATGCATATAATTACATAAGTTAATGGATTTGGATTTTGTCTTAATGTGTCATAATCTTGATAATTAGGTTACTTAGGTAGGCAAACCCTCATTTTATGAATTTGGAACCTAAGTGGCAATAATTGGGTTAATTAAGATAATTGAGCTATTATTTTGATTTGGGATAATGTTATGAGAATAAGTATGTAATAAGGACCTTATTATACCATTTTGCTAGTACCGATATAAATCCCATAAATATTCTTGCATTAATCGTATAATTCACCATACCATAATGATAGTACTAATCGAACCCTAAAATTGCTGTATTAGACAAATAGTTGTCAATTTTTTATTATTGAAATTATAGTTGTAATTAATAGGGTTGAATGAGGATATTGCCAATGAACATATTCTTTTAGATTAAGTGACAAAGAGGTGTATCCCACAGACTAATAGGCAGTAATACTATATCGAGGCTATTAAGATGAGGATTTAACATCGATGGTATTTGTTTCATATGCTATGTGAGGGTCTACCAATTTGGCACCTTATTATACTTATTTGTTATTATGACAAACCCCTATGAGAGTTAAACTTGCTCCTATTCCATAACTGCATCTTGATTATTGAAAATTTTGAATTATTTGACATTTGTATGTTGTCTGTTGCTTGTTTCGTAAACCCCTGTAAGGGTTGATTTTATTAGTTCTTGCTTTTAATATTTTTTAGTACAATCCATGGCCTTGCTAGAGCTCTTGTTGTTCGTTACAGCTTTAATTGGCCATGTTGACTTATCAAAATTATTGATTGATATCATATAGCCATATGAGCATACTTGATTATTGAATTTATTTATAGATACTTATTCCTAGCTTGATTGGCTTGTATTTGAAGTTATGAAATTTCTTAAGCCAAGAATTTTGGAAGGTGAAATTTGTTTAAAAAAAATTGATTGGAGTAGCACCTCGATCCAAAAAGGGAACCTCTCAGATAGGGTGCTACAAAGGTGGTACCAAAGCTTGGTCCTTAGATATGGGATTTCTAGATTGGCGGAGATTATGTTTGACTTGAGAATTTTATTAGGATGTAAATTTTAGGGTAATGCATGATATCAAAAGTGAAGAAATGGTAGTGGGATGGCCAACTAATATATTGCCCATTACTTTAAGGTATCACGCATGTGACTTTACTAATGTTTGGCAAGATAATATCTTTAGGGTCACGTTGTTGATTGAGCATTTTGGGGTAATAGAATATGGAACAAAAAGGTTCTTTTAGATAATAAGTGTTTGGTATCACATGGGATCGAGATATAGATGATGACCTTATTTTGAAACTAGCATTTCAATAATTGGGCTGATCTGTATGACTACATAGTGGCATTAAGAGGTAAATAAGGAAATACTTCCATGAGGAGATCATGTCAGATGATTAATGAATAACATGTACATATATGATTGTGGCTCAAATATTTGAGGTAATTAGTTTATTAACTATGGAAGATCACATTGGTTTGATTATAAGTTGATATAGGATAAGTGGGAAAGCTCGCTTGTGAGAAATGAGGCTCCTAGAAATCATGCTATAAATTCAAGGAAAGAAGGGAATAACTTTTTTTTGAGAAATGATAGGTAAAAGTGGTTAGTATCCCCAAGATAACCATTTGTGCCTTAACTCAACTAAGGAAAATTTTAGGATCAACATTATGGGACATATAGAATACTTAAAGTATGTAGTTATATGAATTTACATAAAGACTAATATGTCTCATATATAATCTTATGAGAAGTAAAATGAAATATGTTGATTTGAAGATAATACTGGAATTGATTAACTTGTTCATCCATAGCCAAACAATGAATGAGTTTAGCGAATATACAATATGTTTTATGTCTAAATTAACATGGTTTTACTTGCTAGTGATATTCAATATAGACATATTCCTATTATGTAATATACTTGTACTCAACATACCCTTGTATATTATGATAAAAACTGTTAGATGTTTGAATGTTAATGGAGTCTTCTATTAAATACTGCAAATTTCACATAGTTAATAAGAATGAAAGATCTTATATACTAAGTGATGTCACCAGAGCAACCTCATACCTTTCCCTTATCGTGGACTGTTCGAGGTCGTAGGGGACAACCTACCATCAATTAAGATGAAGCACAAGAGGGTCAATTGGGAAATGCTTCCAACTAAGGACACCCCATACATGTGACAGAATGATTTCTACCCTACCATTAAACTAAGAAATTAGAGAACAAAATATAGAATAGATATATAACATGGGGCAATAGTTCATGCAGTTTGGTTAACAACTAAGTCAAGTTAGTAGTTCATAACATAATGAAGAACTAGTTGTGGGTCAAATACTTGAATAGTTCCTTAAACACAACCCCCTAAGGCTTATCGGTGAACCAAATAATCAGAAGGCGAAAGTATAGGTTGAAGAGATTGAGAAAAGTTTTCAAGCGCTAGATTATTCAGAAGAACAAAAAGTTAGACATACCACCTTTCTTTTGGGGAAAGATGTCTGTCATTAGTGAAGGTTATTAGACCAACAGTAGAACCAAAAAGGAACTCCCCATACATGGTAAAACTTTAAACATGAATTTATGAATAAATATGTACCTGAAGAATGCTCGGGAGTGGGAGTTTATGGAGGTTACTCAAGGATTTATGTAAATATGCTAGTATAAGGCTAAATTCAATCATTCAATCTGGTACACACCTTATATATTGAGTGATGAGGGACGCAAAATAAGAAAATTTTTTGAAAGGTTAAAGCTTGAGTTGCGGAGAGCTCTTTTAGGCAGTGAATATCCCACTTATAGCAAGGCTATGAATAAGCCCATGCAGACAGAACTAGAATTTAAGGAAATATATAAAATTGAAGAAACGATTAAGAAAGGAAAGACTTTTGGGTCTGCAACTAAAAGTGGAGAGAGAAATGACCCTAGGAGGAAACAACAAAAAGTTCAAGGTCAAACATCGGTTAGCCACCTATCTCTTACTAGAAATAACACTTATCTGACCGAAACAACTCCAAGAAAAGCTTGTCAGCTTTGTAGTAACACCCATCGTAATGAATCTACAAGTTTGGAAAAGTGAGGAAAATACATGCAATGTGGTAGTGATCAACATCTCGTTAAGAATTGTCCTAGGGAAAGAAAATCCACCTCTAATGATGAAGAAAACAAGGGAAAACAACTTATGAAATCTAGCTGAAGATAGAAGGCCCCGACTCATGCAAAAACCCCTACTAAGAAAAGTGCACTGGACTCTCAAGGTATTGTCTAAGGTATGGTTATGCTCATAATATTTTGAGAAAATAGTATGACTAATTTTCTTACATCTTTCTATCTCACTTTGAAGCTAAACTAGACTTTGAACCCAAGCCTCAATTGAACCCTAATAGACATGGATATTAATAATCGACAATTGTGAAAAAGATTTAGTGTCACTTTTGAAGAAGCATAGCTATGTTAATGCTTTTGATACACATCGGTGCTATTCTAAGTTTCTCAAACATTAGATGAGAATCATTAGGCCAAATTCTTCTGAGGGGGGCATGAATGTAATGCCCCTAAAATTTGATTGGAAGATAAAAGAACTTTGGAGGACTTGATTGAAGTTTGGGGAAAGTTTTGTGAAGGAATTCACAATTTTAGTAAGTTGAAAAATATATATGTTTCCCTCTCCCTAAAATTTTCATTTTTTCCCCAAACAACCATTGTCTTCCTCATTTAGCCATTTCCTTTAGTGAGTGGTGACACCCAACGTATCATATGTCAGTTTACTCCTCTCAGCTACAGGGATTAAAAGATACGAACACCGTGTAAGACTAACTAGTATAGCGGCTTGAATTTTAGCTTGAAGTCATGGTTGTCGTGGTGGTGATGGGTTCTCTATACCGATGATAAAGGCTCAGGTTTGGGTACTAGTTTTTGTTGGGCTCAACTCAAGGATCACACAGGTGCTTTTAAATTCAGTAATAGACCACCAAGTGAAAGGAATTGAAAAAAAATCATGCGGCGGTGTTGGTGGTAGGCTGGTGATTTTCCCATCAATTGCTGGTCAATTCAGTGGAAAAACAAAAAATTAATTGGGGGTTTAAATTATTAAGTTGAAACGCAACTTTTAAGGGTGCCGATAAGCCTTTTTCGATAATAGGGGACGACGGTAATGCTAGGATAGTTTGTTCATCTCATTGCAGTGATTATATGCAAATAAGCTAATCGTTATTTCAGAGCTTTGATATGAAAAAATTGGGCAAAAATGAAAATGAGTTTAAAGTTGCATGCATGTGTATGTATATACCTTCAAGTCTTCCAATGCATTATATTATTGAAAGAATACGCATGATTTGAACAAAAACAATGAGACATACATATAATTACGTAAGTTAATGGATCTAGATTTTATCTTATCATGTAATAATCTTGACAATTAAGTTAATTAGGTGGAGAAACCCTCATCTTATGAATTTGGAAACTAAGTGGCAATAATTGGGTTAATTAAGATAATTGGGCTATTCTTTTGATTTGGGATAATGTTATAAGAATAAGTATGTAATAAGGACCTTATTATACCATTTTGCTAGTATTGATATAAACCCCATAAATATTCCCACATTAATTGTATAATTAACCATACCATAATGATAGTACTAATCGAACCCTAAAACTATCATATTACACAAATAGTTGTCGATTTTAGATTATTAAAATTACAGTTGTAATTAATAGGGTTGAATGAGGATATTAATAGTGGACCTATTCTTTCAGATTAGGTGATGAAGAGGTGTGTCCCACAAATTAATAGATGGTAATAGCATATTTGAGGCTATTAAGGTGAGGATTAAACCTCGATGGTATTTGTTTTGTATGCCCAATAGAGGTCTACCAATCTAGTACTTTCTTATATATATCTGTTATTATGATAAACCCCTATAAGGGTTAAGCTTGTCCCCATTCCAACATTATATCTTGATTATTGAAGTCTGTGAATTGTTTGAGATCTTGTTTGTTGTCTATTGCTTGTTTTGTAAACCCCTATAAGGGTTCATTTTATTAGTTCATGCTTTTAATATTACTCAGTACAATCCATGGCCTTGCCAGCACTCTTTTTATTCATTATAGCTTTAATTGGCCATGTTAGATTGATATCATATAGCTTTGTAGGCATACTTGATTATTGAATTTATTTATAGATACTTATATGAAAAATTTGTTTGGGTTGAGTGCCAATTCTAGCAGAATGCTTGGACTACTATGTCGATTTGTACCGTTGAATTGCTAATAAAAATAGTATTATTGGCTAACTTGGTTTGTGGCCTCGACTTTAGGCAATCAGGGGTTGACTGCGGCCTAAAGCTTGATTGACGAGGATCGATTCTACCAATTCATGTGGTTGTGATCTTATCTTCGGGGAAGGCTTGATTGACAAGGATCAGTTTTACTAATTCATGTTACAAAGGTTTTGTGAGTTGGCCACTCGTCAAGGCGATATAAGGGGGCAGGTTATTTTATGGTCACACCAACGTGATATAAGTGGGAAGGCCATTTTACGATTGTATCGTTTATACAGAATTGAGGTGATAAAAGGGGATAGGCCATTTTACGATCGTACATGTGAATTATGTTGGTATCACTGGTTTTATAAACATTATTGTCTAGCCAATTTTATAAAACTAATCAAGATCTTGTATTTTGAAATCAAAATATGTTATAAAATAATTTGTTCACTAAGTTTCTTTAAAACTAATCATGTCTATGTGTTCTGAAATTTTCTATAAAATTTATTTAAACATAAAATAACTCTTCACAGGTATGGGATGACCTTGAGTTAGCTCATAACGTGTTCTACAAGGAATACTCATTTCCAGTTTTAGTTGGTAGATTCCGTAAACTCTTTCAAACCTCCAATATCCAGATATCATAACTTGTATTTTAGTTATCTAAATTTAGCATGAATGTTTTTCTTACATTTATATATTGTATTCCATTTCATTTAATTCCTCCTATACATGCAAATGCTTGCCTTACTAAGTCATTTAGACTCACTCTCTTTGTGTTTTTTTTTTTTTTTTTTTTTTGTTCTTTAGCTAGATTGAAGTGTAGAAAACACCCTGACCTTGAGCTCGGGCTATCTTTTGGCATAGTGTGAATATTATTATCATGACATTTATAACGGTAAAGATGCGAAGAGTTATGGTTATAATATTAGGGGCATAGGTTAAGCTATTATCTTTTCCTCTTCAAAGTGTGATAGGTTAGAATTTCTAATGAATGATGTTAATATATAAGTTAAATTATGGGCCCTTGACCAATTGAGACGTTTTATGAGAACTTGGGTTTGCTTGTCATACTTAACTTGTCTAGCTTGTATTTGAAGTTGTGAAATTTCTTAGGTTGAGAATTTTGAAGGGTGAAATTGGTTTGAAAAAAATGAATTGGAATAGTATCTCAATCTAAAGTAGGCACCACTCAAACGGGGTGCTACAGAGGTGCTATCAGAGCTTGGGTTTGGATACCTGAGCTATATCAAGGCAAGGTTCCTGGAATATGGGATTTCTAAATTAGTGAAGATTGTGTTTGACTTGAGAATTTTATTAGGATGTAAATTTTGGGATAATGTATGATATCGGAATGTGAAGGACTAGTACTGGGATGGCTAGCCATAACGTTGTACATTACTTTAAGGTATCACACATGTGACTTTACTAATATTTGGCAGGATAATATCTTTGGGGTCACGTTATTGACTAAGCATTTCATGATAATAGAATGTGGAACTGAAAGGTTATTTGAGATGATAAGTGTTATGTATTACATGGGATTGAGATTTAGATAATGAGCTTATTTTGAAACTGGCATTTCAATAATAGGACTTATTTGTATGACTACATGGTGGCATTGAGAGGGAAATAAGGAAACATTTTCGTAAGGAGATCAGGTATGATGATCTATGATTGGCATGTATATATTTACATGATCTGTGAATGACATGTATATATATGAATGTGAATCAAATATTTGAGGTAACTAGTTTATTAACAATGGAAGAGCATTAGTTTTATACATTGATACAAGATGAGTGGGAAAACTCACTTGTGAGAAATTAGGCTCCTAGAAATCGCACTATAAATTTAAGGAAAGAAGGGAATAATTTTTTTCTGAAAAATGATAGATAAAAGTGGTAAGTATCTTGGAGCTAATCAGTTGTGCCTTAACACGACTAAGCAAAATTTTAGCATCCAACATTATGGGACATATAGAATACTTAAAGTATGTAACTATACATATTTACATAAAGACAAATATGTTTCATATATAACCTTATGAAGAGTAAAATGAAATGTGTTACTTTGAAGATAATACTAGAATTGGTTAACTTGTTTATCTATAGCCAAACAGTGAATGAATTTAGCAGATATACTATATGAACTTATGTATAAATTAGTATGGTTTTACTTGCTAGTGATATTCGATATAGATGTATTCCTATTTTGTAATGTATTTGTACTCAACATACCTTTGTACATTATGATAAGAATTGCTAGAAGTTTGAATGTTAATGGAGTTTTCTATTAAATACTGTAGATTTCCCATAGTTAATGGGATTGAAAGATCTTAAATACTTAGTGATGTCACAGGAGAAACCTCATCTCTTCTCCTTATTGTGGACTATTCGAGGCTGTAGAGGAAAACCAACCATCAATTGAGATGAACACAAGAGGGTCAATTGGGAAATACTTTTGACCAAGGACACCCTATATTAGAGGACAGAACAATACCGATGCCACCATTAAACTAGAGAATTGAAGGACAAGCCATAGAACATATACATAACTTATGACAACAATTCATGCAATTTTGTTGGCAACAAAGTCAAGTTGGTGGTTCACAACATATTGAAGAGCTAGCTATAGGTTAGATGCTAGTACAGTCTCTTAAACATAGCCCCTGAGGTTTATCGGTCAATCAGATTATCAGAAAGTAGAAGCATAGGTTGAAGAGATTGAGAAAATTTTTCAAGCACTAGATTATCCAAAAAACCAAAAGGTTAGACATGCGACCCTTCTTTTGGTGAAAGATGCTTGTCATTGGTGGAAGTTATTGCACAAACAATGGAATCGAGAAGGAACTCCTTGTAACTAAGAGAATTTTAAAGGCGAATTTATGAATAAATATGTACTTAAAGTTGCAAAGAATGCTTGAGAGCAGGAGTTTATGGAGCTTACTCAAGGATCTATGTTAGTGTGTTGGCACGAGACCAAATTCAATCATTTAATTCAATATGCACCTCATATATTCAATGATAAAAGACACAAAATAAGAAAATTCATCGAAAGGTTAAAGCTTGAGTTGCGGATAGCCTTTTTAGGCTGTGAGTTTCCCACGTATAGTAAGGTTGTGAATAAGGCCATACTAGCAGAACTAGAATTTAAGGAGATTTATAAAATTGATGAAAAGATTAAGAAGGGAAAGATTTTTAGGTCTGCAGCTCAGAGTGGAGAGAATAGTAACTCTAGGAGGAACAACACAGAGTTCAAGGTCAAGCATCGGTCAGTTACATCTTTCTTGTTAGAAATAACACTGATCTGACCCAACTAACTCCAAGAAAATCTTATGAGCATTGTGGTGACACATGTCACAATGAATCTATACATTGGAAAAAGCACGGGAAATGTATGCGATGTGGCAATGACCAACATCTCATTAAGGATTGTCATAAGGGTAGGAAATCCACCTCCAACGATGAAGGAAACAAGGGAAAACAACTTATAAAATCTAGCTAAAGATAGAGAAACTTGACTCGTGCTAATGCCCCTACTAAGAGGAGTGCACTAAACTCTTAGGACATTATCTAAGGTATGGTTAGACTCATAATATTCTGAGAAAATAGTTCGACTCATTTTCTTACATCTTTCTATCACACTTTGAAGCTAAATTAGATTTTGAACCCAACCCTCAATTGAACACTTACAGACATGGATATTAATAATCAACAATTGTGAAAAAGATTTAGTGTCACTCTTGAAGAAGCGTACCTTTGTCAATACTTTTGATACACATCAGTGCTATTCTAAGTTTCTCGAATATTATATGAGAATCTGGGGACTAGATTCTTTTAAGGGTGCAGGAATGTAACACCACTAAAATTTATATTTTAGAAAATAAGAATTTAGAAATCAAAATATTAGTTTGACCAATTTTGTGGCTTGAAATAAAATAAAATAAGATGGACTTCATTGTAACAATTTTGAAAAGTTTAAGGTTGATTTGAAATTTAAGGATACTTGATTGACGAACCTTTGGAAGTTTTGTGGGTCAAAATAGAAATATTTATGCTCAAATGGGTGACTGTGAGGCACTAATATAGTTGAGGGCTTGATTGCAAGATAGAAGAACTTTGGAGGACTTGATTGAAGTATGAGGAAATGTTTTAAGGAGGAATTCGCAATTTTTGAAAGTTGAAAATATATATGTTTCCCCCCAGAATATTCATTTTTTCCCTAAACAACTACTATCTTCCTCCTCTAGTCATTTCCTTCAGCGAGTGGTGATAGCCAACATATCATACACTATTTTACTCCTCTCAGCTCAAGGGATTCAAAGATACCAACATCTTGTAAAACTAACTTGTGTAATGGCTAGAATTTTACCTTGAAGTAACGATCCTCGCAGTGGTGATGTGTTTCTTTGTCCTAACGACTGAAGCTCAAGTTTGAGTACTGGTTTTTGTTGGGCTTAACTCAAAGATTAGATAGGTGCTTTCAAAAGTATGTGGCAGCATTGGTCATGAGCTGGCAGTTTTTTAGCCAATTGACGGTCAATTCAGTAACAGAAAAAGAAATTGATTTTGGGGGTTTGAAATGTTTAGCTTAAACTTAACTTTTGAAGGTCGTGGTGAGCTTTTTTGGCGGCAACAGTGCCAGGACAGTTTGTTCTTATCATGATTCCTAAGCTTCAATAGGAAGAAATTGGGTAAAGATAAAAATGAGTTTAAAGTTGTATACATTTTAATGTGTATACCTTCAAGTCTTGCGGTGCATCATACCAACGAAAGAATATGCACGATTTGAGACATGCATATTATGATAAAACTTAATGGATCCAAACTTTGACTTACTTCATAATAATCTTGACAATTAGGTTAATTAGGTGGAGAAACCCACGTTATATGAATTTGGAACCTAAGTGGCAGTAATTAAATTAATTGATAATTGGGTTGTTATTTTTATTTGGGATAATATTATGAGAATGTGTATGTAATAAGGACTTGATTATGCCTTTTTGGCTAGTATTGATATAAACCCCATAAATATTCCCGTATTAACAGCATAATTAACCATACTATAATAATAGTACTGATCGAACCCTAAAATTGCCATATTAAACAAATAGTTGTCAATTTTAGATTATTGATATTATAATTATAATTAATAAAGTTGAATAAGGATATTGACAATAGACCTAATTATTTTAGATTATGTGACAAAGAAGTGGTTCCCACAGACCAACAGGCAGTGATAGCATATTTGAGGCAATAAGCTGAGGATCTAACCTTTTAGGTATTTGTTTTGTATGCCTTATGAAGGTCTACCAATTTGGCACCTTCTTATACATATTTGTTATCGTGATAAAGCCCTATGAGGTTAAACTTGTTCCCATTCCATAACTCTATCTTGATTATTGAAATTCGTGAATTGCTTGAGATCTTGTTTGTTTTTTGTTGCTCGTTTCATAAACCCTTGTGAGGGTTCATTTTATTAGTTCTTACTTCTAATATTGCTCAGTACAATTCATGGCTTTGTCGGCACTCTTGTTATTCATTACAACTTTAATTAGCCATGTTGGCTTATTAGAATTGTTGATTAATATCATATGGCCTTGTAGGCATCCTTGATTATTGAATTGATTTATAGATACTTACATGAAAATTTTGTTTAGGCCAACTGCCAATCCCAACGGAATGCTTGGATTACTATACTAGATTTGTACCATTGAATTGGTGATAAAAATATTGTTAATGGCTGACTTAGTTTGCAATCTTGACTTTGAAAAATTAGGGGTTGGCTGTAGCCTAAAGTTTGATCATCAAGGATTAGTCTTATCGATTCGTGTGGTTGCAATTTTGTCTTTGGGGGAGGCTTGATCAATGAGGATCAATTTTACTAATTCGTGCTACAGTATTTTGGCGAGTTAGCCCCTCGTCAAGGCAATATAAAAGGGTAGGCCATTTTATGGTCGTATTATTTATGCAAAATTGGGATGATATAAGAGGGTAGGCCATTTTATGATAGTAACATTTATACAAGATCGAGGCGACATATAGGGGTAAGCTGTTTTATGGTCGTACATGTGAAATATGCTAGTATCACTGGTTTTATAAAATGTTATTGTCTAGTTTTTTAAACAAAACTAATCAAAATCTTGGATTTTCAAATCTAAATATTTCATAAAAAATTTGTTTTACTAAGTTTCTTTAAAACTAATCATGTCTATGTATTCTGAAATCTTCTATGAAATTTATCTAAATATAAAATAACTCTTTGCCGGCATGGGACAACCTCGAGTTAGCTCATAAAATCTTGTACAAGAAATACTCGTTTCTAGTTTTAGTTTATAGATTCAGTAAACTCTTTCAAATCTCCAATATCGAAATATCATAACTTGTATTTTAGTTTTCTAAATTTAGAATGAATGCTCTTCTTACATTTGTATATTGTATTCCACTTCATTCTGATTCCTCCTATACATGAAAATTCTTGTTTCACTGAGTCATTCGGACTCACCCTCTTTATATTGATTTTTTTTGTTCTTTAGCCAAATTGAAGTGCAGAAGGCACCCTAAGCTTGGGTTACCTTTTGACATATTGTAAATATTATTATCATGACATTTATAATATTAAGGGTGCAAGATATTATGGTTATAATGTATTAAGGGCATAGGTTAAGTTAGTGTCTTTTCCACTTCAAAGTGCGACAACTTAGAATTTCTGACAAATGATGTTAATATATATGTTAAATTGTGGGCCCTTTAGCAATTGTGATTTGTTATGAGAACTTAGGTTTGCCTATCATTCTCAATTTGAATGGCTTTTATTTGTAGTTATGAAATTTCTTAAGTAGAGAATTTTGGAGGGTGAAATTTGTTTAAAAAGAAAAATCAATTGAAGTAGCACCTCGATTCGAAGCAGGCACCTCTCAGATGGGATGCTACACCCACTCCTGACACAATTGTTGTCGTTGGTGGTGGCTCGAGCCAATATCTATGCCCAGCAGCACGACCATGGTAAATATGCCCTGCCAGGGTTGGCTGTCGCGGCCATGGCAAATTTGGCCAAATGTGATTGCCACAACTGCCCATGGCTGCCATGGCCATGGTAGCCAAAGGTAGGGTGGAGGGCCTATTGGGAGTGGTGTATATACATTTTTATATTTATATATTATAATATGTATTTATATATTTATAATATATAATATATTATATATATACATATTATATATAAGTATTTATACATTTTTATGCTATTTTTTGCATTTTTAATTTTATTTTTTAGTTTTTAAACTTCAAATAAAAAAGGGGCTAACTAGACCCCCAAAGGGATTTCTAGACAATTCATAGTAAAATTGCTAGTCCTACCCGCACACTTAGTGTGTAACCCCCATCTGGGATATGGTGGCAATGTTGAGAAAACACATGGTAGTAATTAGACTTCATTTCTTGCATAGGAAGTTTTGTGGCAGTTTTTAATTTCACAAGGGGGATAATGTGTATTTTTCCCTAATATGAAAGTTACTAACAATTTTTTAAAAGCAGGAAAATATTCAATATAAAATATTTTGGCTACCCTAATTCTTTTAATGACATGTGGAAAAGCTTGATTGTAAAGATAAATTGTGGAATAAATGAAATTATTATTTTTTTTAAGTCTACAGTACATACTTTATCTATATATGAAAGAAAATACTTGCATTTGCACATACTATAACCAATTGAACAACTGTTAGTAAATTATTTAACAAATATATTTTTATTTCTTAATCTCTCATCAAATTTCTATTAAAAACAGAGTTTTCTGAATTGCAAGCAATGGGCTCTATCAATTATATATTTAATTTAAAAAAAATTACATACAAACTATGATTAAACTTACCTCATTATAGAACAAGTCCACAGCAGATTTTTGGTCAGAAAAAATAAGAAGAGTTGATCGAAATTCGAAGACGATGCAAACGAGAATGAGTTTTTTGGCTACTCTTTGAAGTATTTTTATTAAAGAAGAGTTAAGATCCACATATTTTTTGTGGGTTGAATTTGTAGTGAGCTGGGCTTTTTAAGTATGAATAAATTTGGAAAATAAATTGTGTCAGCAACAATAAAAAATAATCTTATCATATTGAGGTTAACATGATGAGTATTTAATCTTTATAATGAACTGTTTCATGTTAAATTTCTTTATCTTAATTTGACAAAATTATCTCAGAATTTGAATATTGAATCATATAATTTTGATATATAATTATTGTAACATTGAAATATAAATATATTACATTAGTATTGTTTATTTCTGCTAATTGTCAGGTTTTTTTATTAGTTTTAATAAAATATTTTGTATAAAATGTAGAAATCATTTTTCCTTGAATGTATGTACAATATTAATATTAATATACCTTCTACATTATATTTAATACAAAATTTTATAAAATAATAAGATAATTTATTAGATTACATACTTATTTTATGAATTCATATTATAATGTTCAATTGCATTAAAACTTAATTATGGGTAATTTTTATTTTTATGAAAAAATTAATTATGAATAATTTACATATGAGTGGAAGTTATTTTTAGTTGTTATATGATGTGTACTACAAATACTATCAATTTCTAAAGTCATGTTGTGCTTCAGAATAAGAAATATAAGATGGTTAACAAAAAAATATGACATTTAGAGAAATAATACTTTAGGGTAAATTTTTGTGGAATGCCGTGCATACAAGTTTAGCACTTCAGAATTGATTTCATTTCAAGATAATTCAATTTGAAGTAAGACCTCAAATTGTATGCACTTAATTTGAGATAATTAATTTATTAATATATACAAAGGTCAAAATGTATATTTTAATTTTCGAATCACAAATAACTCAAACATACGAAACTTTGACCCAAAAAAATTGAAAATAATAAAAGTTTTTATAATTAATTTTATTGAACTTATTAAATTTGACTTAACTTTCTCAAATTTACCCATTTCGAGCCCATTTAAACTCGTTTTAAAACCACTTAAAACCTATTTTGAATAAAAATTTGATACAAACCCACCAAAGGTTCAATCTGCTCAAACCCATTACTAAACTATTAAACTCTATGCAACCCAAAACCATGTAGGTTGAGTTGAGTTCGTGAGTTCTAACCCAAGTTGATACAACAACATAGTTGCAACTTATGAGCAATTCTCGAGATGCTGATGCAATAGCAGAAATCCATGCAAAACGATAAGTTGAGGGCATACTTGAAACATGCCTCCATCTATAAAATGAAAACTAAAGCTATTGTCTACCAAAACAAAATTTAAATTTCATCAAACAAATCAATATGTAATAATTTAATTGTTTTCTTACGTAAAATATATATTGGGACATGCCAAGACATTTGACTTGGCATCACTCATTAGTTATGGCTGTTGGGTAGTTTTTAAATTGATTTTCGAATAAAATATCTGAGGTGGATGCTATAAAGTTTGAATCACTTTCATTAACTAAAGTAGCTAAACGGTTAAAAAGGAGAATTGTAAATGAAGAACGTATTTTAGATTAATAGATTAAAAGTACTTGATGAAATATATATTCTTTATAATTTTATAAATTAATTTAATAATTTTATATTTTTTATTATAAAAATATAATTTTATTAAATTTAAGTAAAATTTAATAAGTTCAATAAAATTTTATTTTATTCATATTAGTTAATATAATTGAAAGCACTAAATAACACATCATCTTATTAAATCATACCAAAATACTAACTTATTGTATTAATTTGAACTTTTATATAGATATAAGAGCAATTCTAATTAACTTAAAAACAATTGCAAAAAGCAAACAATAGTGTTGCTATAAGGGCATTCTAATAGCCAGTGAGCAAAAAAGAAAGTGCTTAGAGGTCTACAATGTATTAAATACAATTGCTATAATTGTTCATGACAAACTACAAAGCTTGTTTATAATACAAAATATATTGCCTTAGTTCAATTCTATAAGTTTTGGCAACAAAACAAAACAAGTTGTGTAGCCTATCAGGATGACTATAGTCTAACTTTTTCAAAAGAGAAATGCTGTTCCATTTTCATTCAAAAGATGTTATTGAGCTTCCTTGACCTTTCCCCAAAAGACAAGTTTCAATAAAGCAATTTTATCTAACATGGAAGTAGAGAGGAAAGGAGCAATATAAGATGTGAATGAATTAAACTTGAACACCTCTTTCATAATTTTGCAATTGGTTCATTAAGGTCCGAATCATTCTCTAGACAAATATTCATTAAAATAGCGACAATCAATAACAATTATGTAATTTAGATGGTATACACATCTGTATTAGAATGTAATGCATAATCCACACCTTCAATAAATATTCTTTTCATGCTCCTAAACTTTGCAGAGGTAGGTACATCAATAACATTTTCGAGAACCATAGCAAGCCCATTGGATGCTATACTTACATCTTCTCCCTTAAACTCAAACATATTTAAGATAATATATTGTGCATACATTCTATCTTGGCATGATTTGTAGCTCTTTTTTAGCTTCACCAAAAAAGTAGTCTACTCTACTAACTTATTTGTCATCTCAACAGAAGGTAGATTACCCTATTGTAATGAATTTTCATTATAAAACTTTGTAGGAAACAAACACAAACAACACTTTAATGCAAACAATTAACCTCTAAATGCATTTTCATTGCCATGAATGAATTCATTTTCATTATTTTCACAGCATCATCTCCAAAGGTAGTTGTTTCCAATGAGCTAGTTTCATCAAAGATAGTAACAATAGCCATCTCTTTAAATTGAAAGAGTTTTTATTATATGATTTGTTTTTTATTTTCTATAATTAGAAAGAAAACATTAAGTGTTTTGAATATGAGCACACACCTTGGCTTAGCGATAGTCCTTTCATTACATTTTCGATACTGAACCGACCAGTTGAACTCTGCAGCATATGAAGAATGGCATTTTTCACATGCCATGTAAAAGAATTTCTAATTCAAATTGTCACTTTCAACAAAAAAAAGTTCAATATGAATTAAATAGATATGCTTATTTTCTCATAACAGAAGTTTAAAAATATGCTCCATAATATGCTATGATATATATAATTATATATTTATGTATTATAACATATATAAATGAACGCTATTATACTCACATCTTGCATATGGACTACAACAGCAACAGTGTGGAATTTTGTGACTGCTTGTACAGATGCCTACCTCTATTTGATCATCAGCTCAATTTCATTCATAGCATCAGCAATTATCTTTAAGTTATTTGTTCTCTTGTTTCATCAATCAAAATGTTGTCAAATAAGTATTGTTACACTTTAAATATTTTAAACAATAAAGAATATAGATAATATGCCAGTAGTGTCCAAAGAAGAAGTTACCATGTCTTCAACTTCTGAGTTTTTGGTAATGCTGTATCAATAATGATTGTTGTGTTAGGGGTTGAAGCAAGTGATACTCCTATGTTTAAGACTTAAAATCATCAACACTATTCAAAGTTTTCCTCTCAAGATCAATTTGTGATAGATTTTGACTTCATGAGTAATCATCAAAAGAAACATCAAATAACTTCACAAATAATTCTTCAGGATTAGGAGGAGAACTATACACCAATAAATTACAAACAATGTCCTAATAGCTGAAGGCATACAAAAATGGGACACTTCTTCTAAACATTGATCAACATAAAAATTAGATTCTAAATATCCTATGTGGAATACTGAAATTCTAAAAGAATCAAACAATTGATTATTGAACAAAAGCAAATCTTGAAAAAATATAGGTGCTCTAACATTTGACCAAAGAATTTTCAAATAATAATGTTCACCATCAATGGGATCCATAATTCCAACTCTACCTATAACTATTTTTTTTTTCTTATGTAGCTTCCACCTTCTATATTTTTGTTCATTAACAAAATATTCTGGAAATTCTCTATTTTCAATTAGCATGGTTGTGCCTACAAAAAGGATTCATTATTACTTCATTTAAAGGTCTTTTTCGACCAAAGCTAACAAATTGTTAATTTGGTAAATGAATTGGCAAATAATGATAAGCAGATACATTTTTGTCATATCAAATGAAAAAATTTGCCACAATGCTTCAACCGCTAAAATCAAGTTACCTCTTTGAAATTTTTTAATTTCATCCGTATTATTTACAAAAGAATTATCAACTATGTCATAGCAAATCCTATCGTGACCTTTGTATATATATTTATATAAATATTTCACAAGTTTAAAATCTGAACAAGCTTCAACATTCATATGACAATCAAACTTTGCAAGTAAATAAGGACAATATGGAATGACAAACTAATTATCTAAATGTCTAATTCACACAAAAAATTCCCTACCATCATTACACCTTTTATAGTTTGGATATGATGCTTTGCCATCAATGGTTACATCACAAAAATCTTTTGGATATTTATTTTTGCAAGATCCATCTTTCATGCAAACATTCTTTGGGTTAGAAACACCACGTGGTCCATGCATCATATGAGAGACAATATATGAATGTAACAATGAAGAAGAATTAACTAGCAATTTAGTTGAGATTATTTGATCATAAAACATAATAGAAGTCAATTTATGATGTTGTTCAAAAATAATTATCCAATGTGCATATGGCAATCCTCTTTTTTGATACTCAACTACATATACATGTTGCAATATCCTTAAAAATTTTTGTGACACCCTACTCAGGGTAACCCTAAGCTAAGATATTAAAACATTTCAATCTTAAATCTAAACTTGTAATAAAATCAATAGACCTATAAAATTTCTATCAAATGTCATTATACCATAAGTAGTGGAAATTTCATCTTAACTATTAGTACAAACATTAGTATTCATGCCAAGATTCAATTCTTAAACGTTTAACAAATATATACACTACCTCAAGGCAGCCTTGTCAACCCTGATATATCTCAACATCTCTAAGTTCACATATAGCATTCTAGTAACCTATATATATACACATAAGAACACCTAGTTTGTTTCAAAAAAAGCATCTCTTCATTTCAGATCAGAACTTTACATTCTTACTTGACCATATCTGCAAAATAATGGAAATAGGGGTACGACCAGTGGACTTAGTGAAGGACAATATGTAAAGCAGTAATAGAAACCTATCAAGGAACGAACATCTCAATAGATCTTACTTCAACATCATACAAGTACAAGTATGAATCAAGCAAGAACAAGTATAGCAAATAGGAATCTCCCCTGCCTTATTGCTCCAAGAATATATTACAATCAAGTGAGAAATGAGTACAAGCAAGCAAACTCTTATAGTATATGCATTCCAATAGAATGAGTTAAGATATACATGTCAAATCACCTTATACCAGTTAAACAAGTACTTCCATAACATGATAGCTTGGCTACAATTGGTGTGTCTATACGAACTGTACGGCATACTGCCCATACAAACTGTGTGGCACATTGTGGATACCTAAGTGGACTACTTAGCGTATTGATGATACCTAAGTGGGCTACTTAGCATATCATGGACATCTAAGCAGACTGCAAGGCATCTCCTAAGTATCCCAGCATTCCACATAGGATTGGCACTCGGCCCAAATATTATCTCCACATAAATACAACAAGTACAATATGCACTAATCAAGCAATTAGAATTGCCGAGATGTCAATATCTGAACAACTAGTAAGTACATATAAGCCAATTAGACAGATAACATGATACAAATAAGCAAGTATGTCAGCAAGGCATCTGATAAAAGTTCAAGATAAAAATAAGTAAAAGACAGTGATAAGTACCAGATAAGACAGAAAGGAGTTCTCGATGCTAAAATAAATAAGAATAAACTTAACAGAGTAACAACAAGTACTTACCCTTTCAACGATATACAAGTTAAATAGCAAATAACGAGTAAATACCAATCAAGTTCAGATTTCAATAAAATGAGCAAGTACAAATCAAGCAATTTAACCCTCACAAAGGTTTTTCCATAAGAATGGATATGTATAAAAAGTGCCAAATTGGCAGACCCTCATCTCTGTTATCTTAGAAAATACAGTCAGAAATAAGCAATTCACTTATCCTCGGGACCCACCTCTTCATCACCTATCCAAAGGAGCATAATTATTCTCAAAATCCATATTTAACTCCCAACACATCACTATCATGCTTATCATTCATCAAAAATTACTAATTAGTCCATTGACTCAATGATTTAAAGCTTAAATATCACTGCCATCCCAATAATAACTAATAAGGTTAATGCCATCAAAAATAAATCTCAATTTTCATATCTGTATCAAAATACACTAGTCCTTACTTACACAATCTTTTATAACATTAACCTAAAGTCACAATAATTACTTAATTCTCCATAATTAATCCTAACAATACTACTAAGGTTCTAATACCCTCAAATCAAGGTTTAATTGCTTATTAAATTCATTAAATCCAAAGTTGGCATATAGTACAACAAATTTGGGACCATAATTTTAATATTCTAGCCATGCATAGTCCATGTACATATATAATCCATGATAACTCATTCTTGCTATGGTACAAAGTTCAAATAATACAACACAACATGTATATATAATCAAATCCTTTCTAACTATTTTACCCATGAATTACCCAATCAAAACCTCAAATTCCATAATCGAGACCATCGCTGCGATTGTTCCATCGATGAGTGGATTTACCTCAACTCCGCCATTATTGAAATAGGTAACTTTCACCACTAAACTGTTCCTCTCGACAAGAGCTATCAAACGCCACTACCAACTACAAATTTCACTGCCAAGAAGGCCCTCAATTGAAGCCAAATGAAAACTACACCACTATCCACTACCATGATGTTTTCTTCAAAATCCGTCACTGGTAGTGTACCAATCTTCAATGCAAGTTTATATTTAGCTTCCTTAAGCTACAAACCACGAAACCTACTAACCAAAACACCCAACTCAGCCCTACTCTGCCGTTATCCACCAACTTCCGCCATGGTCAACTTGGCTCTCATGTTTTTCTAGCAAAATGATGGAGTTTATAGATGTATGAGGTATGTACGAGTAGTTGGGAGTGAGGAGAAAAGGTTAATTTGAACAAAAATAGAAGAAGGGTTGTGGCCAGGAAATCACCGGTCAGAAGGAAGGTGTGGCTATGGTGAAGAGAAAGAAAATGGAATAGGTGGACAATGAAATTAGACTATTTATAGGGCATTTTCAGAATTTCAAATTTTGACCCCCAAAAGATTTTGGAATCATACAATTAGGTCCAGCAACTTATGAAAATGATAGTTGATCCCTAGTTGACTTAGGGCCTTCCATGCAAACCCCACATTTTCCAAATTTAGTGCAATTAAGTCCTCTATAATTACAAATTGGACCCAAAAGTTTCAAATAAAATTAAATCAAATTTTTTAAAATTACAAATTGACCTTGAAACTTCTAAAAATAATTAATAATTTAAAATTAATAGAAATAAAAATAATGGCAATAAATTAATACAAATTAAGAAAACAAATTTTTTCCGCACAATTTCATCTTTAAGCTCTTCAAGCTTTGCTTTAAATACTCAAACAATTAAATTTGGCCTATCATGTTCACTTTCTATTGGTAAATGCTATGATGTTATCTTTTTCCAAGTAGGATTACATGTCATTGTAATAAAAAGATCAGGATTCCCAAATCTTTGCACTAATGCCATTGCATTTACATACCTTTTCATCATATCCTTCGGCTGACCAATGAATGATGAAGGTAAAACTATGTATTGCCTTATCTTATTAGGATCATTGATCCATCAATAGCTAAATCATCAACTATCCCTTGAAGAGTCTCGGTTCATGTATCCATTTGTTGCAATTTTGTTCTATAATAGTCTAACCTTTGTGTTTCAATTTTGATATATAAATTAATAGCATATTGTTGACCTAATCTCCTTGCATGCAAAATACAAGAATCCTTTCCATCTCAAATTTGATATCAGTAACATGTGTATTCTCGACACAAGACATTTGTTCTCTTTTTCTTATTTTCAATATACACTATGATATTGTTATAACATTTAATAAAAAATTACAAACTCATTCATTTAATTAAATTTAATAAATGAAATGGATTATATTATAAGTTAAATAAGTACCTTCATGCTCAAGATGAAATAAATTAGTGGTTGATTGACCAACATCATGCAAAAACAAAATTTTGCTCACTATAGTGCATTTTCCTTTTTCTTGTTTAGCAAGCACGCTTTATTCTTGCATGCCACCTAAGCTCATCATAGGGAAATAATAATGGATATTGTATTGGGTCATCATACCCATAATGGTATAAAATTGGATGTGATTGATTATTAGAATAATAAACACGAATGTCCCTGTTTAGATCCTTAAGATCATCCACTGTTTCATCCTATATAGCAGCTACAAGCTGTTTAGTTGGAATATTATGTGTCTTTTTGATGATATTGGGGTTTATTTGAAGGACAGCAGTGTAATTCATCAAATTATCCCATGATTTTAAATGATTAAAAATATAAAAATAAGGATTATTTGCTAGGCATCTCAGAAGAATATTAAGAATATCAGGATCTAAATCAAATTTTTTTAATGTTTCAAAATCAACATCATCAGAACTCATATGTGTCCAAGAAGAACAATTGCAATCTTTTAGGTAGTTCAACTAAAGGACAAAATTTTTCAAGCCTATGTGAAACTTGGCCATTTAATTTTAAAGTATAAATTCCTTAACAATAAGCAAGATCAGTTTTCATGCCAATTGAGGTTAAGGTAAGAATATTATTTTATGTTTTAATTCTTCTACAAAAGTGATGCCCAATGTTAGAAAGATCAGAGGTGAACAAAACATAGAGGATTTTATTGCAAGTTAACAAAGTAAAGGAGACCTCCCCTAAGGAATAGCAAAAAGTTAGTAGTTCTCAATGATGCTTACAAGCACCACAATAGATACAGGATGGCACATTAGGTAATTCCAAGAAACTAACGTAATATTAGATAGCCCATCAAAACACTTCAGCTAACACATCCTTTGAATACTGTTCCATTCACAGGAATACAACGAATGTCATCATCTAAAAAACAAATTTTCAAATATTTAATTTAAAAAATAACAGTTTAGTTATAATAAAGTATATAATTTTTTAAATATATTTTTTAAATAATAAAACATAATTAAGCATTCGAGTAGACATGATTTATTAGTTACAGCTACTAGGCAGCTCTTTAATTGATGTGCAAATGTAATAATTGAAGTACTTTCTATGAAGTTTGAATTATATCCATTAATCTATAAATTCAATTATTTCAGTGGATTAATGTGCAATGGAGAAGCATTTAAAATTATTACATTAAACATACCTGTTACATAGTTCATAGCATCTTCGATGATCAAAATATTGGATAAATTCATTGATGAAATATGTTCTCAGGATATAGTTGTGATAGTTCCACTAAAGGTATCTATTACATTGTTTGCAGCAATTTCATGAATTCGAATGTTTAATGATTCACCATTAGATCATGATTAAAAGACACATATTCAATTGATGAACTGATGGTTCCATTAGAGTTATTTACTGCAACATTTGCAGCATTTTCATCAGCTAAAATATTTGAGGATTCAACATGAGTGTTATCATTAGAAGATACAAAGTCATTTGTTGAAGTAATGAAAATTTGTTCATTTGTTAAAAGAATTCCATCACCTGCTTCGACAGTACTCCTTGAAGCTAATTCATTTGTATTTAACAAAACAACTTTATCTACAGTAGTAACTAGACTTCTATATTTCTCCCACTATCTTTAAAGGAAAAGCACCTTCTCTTCTTTAGACATTGATTTATAAGCAAATCCAGCGCTTTCGCTTTTCACTTTTCGCCTTTTCTCATCACACTCCATAGCTAATAGTAAAGCATATATAAAAATGCTAAAGTTTTAAATAAGCAGCAAAGAAAATCAAACACATTCAATAGAACAAAAACTATTTTGTTCCAACACTAATGCGACACTATATCCAAAAAACTACCTTAAATAATAGAGCTTATTACAGCATACATAGCTATAAAAAGCTTCAATATAAATGCGAAAAGCCAAACTAATAGATTATTAAAACAAAAGGATCATAACCAATGCATCAACAAAAAAATTATGATACCTTAACAACATTTCTTAAAAGGTTAAATAAAATGCAAAATTATTTACCTACCTCAAAAATACAGATACAAAAAGTACACAATAAATAATAGAATAATTAACAAATAGAAAATGAAAAATAAGCAAATACCCAAAATAGAGGCTAACTAAGAAAGAAAAACATCTTCTAGATTCGAAATAAACAAAAGTACTTATAAACATCATTCATAAATATTTCGTTAAGAAGCACAAATTCTTTTCACACAATAAAAGAAGATGAACAAAATCCCTGTATTTTTAAGGTAATCAAGCCAAACAAATCCAACCACCATAAAGCAAACAAGGGAAAACAATCAAACAAATCATACACAGTTGAACATGAAACACATGAACATTTCATCGGTTATTGTTTAATTACAAACCTACATAGCAACAAACTTGAGAAAATAAAACAAACAAAAACCTTGTCTAAGCAAAAGTAGATGACAATCTAACCAGCTTTTCAATAACTTTACATTTGGAGACTATAATTATTAAACTATACAATAACAATAAAGCCACAAAGAAGAATTTTCTTTGCATCCCAAACAGCGAAACGTAAGTAAAAAAATACTATACTATAGCATCTTAATATCCAAGCAAGCAACTTGAAAATAGAAGCTCGAAACAGTAGGAAAAAAATCAAAAAAAAAAAAAAACATGACTACTTCAAAAGAGTTCCCAAACATGCTAAACTCTATAGCTTACTTACAAAACAAGCTAAAAAGTTCGTGAAAAGTTTTTGCAAAGAAATAAGAAGAAAGACAAAAAAATTGCAAAAAGCAAAAATCATAAAAAGCAAAAATAACAATAATACATGGATGAGGCACGGTTTCTTACAACATTCCAAGCAACAATCATCAAAAGTATTAAAATTAACAGCAACTAAACAAAAGCTTATTTTTATTAGCATTTGCTACAAGATATGATTAAATTATTTCAAAAACATCACTAAAAGAAAATTAAATAACTATAACTGAAAGAGCAAAATCTTTCCATAGTATTTGTACAATCAACGAGCAAGAAAAAATAGTAGAATATCTTTAGCCCTTTTCTCAAAATATTAAAAACTCCAAAGTATACAAAATCTATAAGAATTAAATTAAAAAAAAAAAAACAATACAAATCATAAAGAATTTTAAAATCAATAATAAAAAGGTATAATTGAAATCTTGATTTATCATCTATTATAATAAAGACCTATATCATTAAACAAAACATCCTAAAAACAAACACTTACAAAACATATACACATTTGATCCATCTTTAGAAAGAAAACTTAGAGACCACTCACATCATAAACTCATATGGACACAAATAAGATATTTTATATATTTTAATTGTAAAAAGAAAGTTTTTAAAATAACCATGAATATTTATTTACATGTCCTTAGTAACTTTAACTTGAGCATCCTATGTCACAACTATCAAACACCACAACGCAGCATCAATATCACTTGAAACACTTCAACAATTTTTTTAAGCAACTAAAAGAACAAATAACATAGTAGAATGCAAATAAGAAATTAGAATAAATATCTATTGTATACAATGGATAATCCATAACTAATGCAATATAGAAAATTCAAAGTTTTTTTGAATTAAAACTATATCTATTAAAGAGGGCAAAACTCCAAATATTATTAAAAAAAAGGATAGGATAAACGATCATCCTTGTTCAAATTAACCATATTATAAAACAAACTCCAAATAGCAATCCTAGTAAAAATAAATAAATAAAACAAAAACAGAATTGAAGTTATTTTCTTATCAACTATCATAAATATAGATCATATTATTAAACATAAGATGCCTAATATATACATATATCAATATTAAAACATAATCAATACTTCTTCAAAAAACAAACTCATATATAAGTGTAAGTTATAATCAAAACCTCTAAAAACATCAATACAAGTTCTCTCCATGCATTCATTCTATAAACAAACTACCAAGAAACATGACCAAAACTATTAAACAACAAGGCTAAGCAAGAATCTTTTGAAAAAGAAACAAAAACAGTAGAAATAGAGCATGAATTCAAGAAAGCAAAAGTTTAATAATAAACATTAGTAAATAAAAATGAAGAATCCTTTTCTTAAAAAAAACTATTAAAATACACAGAAATGAGTACTAATAAAGATAAAGTTAGGAAAAAAAATATCCAGATTACTTCCGTCAGCCCATGCATGCTATAAAAATGAAGGAAACAAAAAGTTCTACACATAAGAAACTAAGAAATAATCTTTTAAAAAGTGTAAACCTGCCTTTCTAATGTTTGACCATTTACAAGATTAGAGAAAACAACCAATACTCATAAACAAACACCTAAAGCAAAACACTAAAAAGCCCTAAGAAATGAAATTAGTTGGTAGACCAAAAATTTTAACCTAAAACACCAAAAAACTTTGTAAGATCAAACATTGTGGATCATAACAGCCTAATAGAAGACATAGGTCTCTCTCTAATAACATATATACAAAAATCATAAGAGAAGAACAACAACAAAAAGATTGCAGAGAGTGAAATCAAAAAAACCAACTGACAGCCTTCAACAACAATCCAAACCGTAGAAGAAGAAATGAAAGTAGACAATACCTAAAAAGAGAAAAAATTAGCCTTTTTTTGTAAGTACAAAAACATAAATTAAAAAAAAATTAAAGAATGGACAATCAATAACACCTCCCTTGTGTAAGAAGACCACAACCACACTTATCCCATATGGGTCACAATAAGACAAGAAGAGGGCAATAAACACCATTTTTTCCCCTACTCCATCCACGCACAGTAATCTAGCTAAACATCCAAACCTTTTTCATCAATCTAGCCTGCAAGCACACACCAACCACTTCCTAAAAATCATATCTGTACACACCAAACCATTCGACAAAAGCCCCAAATTTAGTACCCTCTTCTCTCTCTATCTCCATATGGCAAATGATAATTGACAGCCTAAGAAGAACCAAACACAACCCATCTCAAAAACAAACCTAAAAAAGAAACACGTTTCTTCTGACCTCCCATATTTTATTCCCTCTTTCATCAGCATTACAAATCCATCAGCAAATAGCACAACCCATCACAGCAATGCCTACCCAAAACGACGTCATGCAGAAAAAAAAAAAGAAAGAAAGAAAGATGACTGTTGTCATACGCATACACTTTTATAGCTTAAAGTAATATGTATGCATATGTGTGTGAAGGAGAGAGAATTCTCACTTGGGATATCTAATAGGGAACTATCTAGTGTGTGTACCCTTTGCTACATGTAATATGCCAACTGTATAACTTGATGAAAATAAGAAAACTAATTTTTGTTATGTTTGAAATTTATATTTTTCTTGTTTTCAATATAAGAAATTGAAATTGAAATTATCACTCAATAGAGACATGAAATCTACAATAATAGTTCCAAAATAAGATATGTCAACACACTCTTTAATTACTGCATTGATAATAACAAAAGCATCAAGCTCAACGTTTGTTCTTAATCCAGCTAAGAGCTTCTTAGAATGAAATAGCTTACGTTGTTGCTAGAGATATTGACCTCTATGAGAAATTTCATGTGCTACTTTCACTATCCCATTTTCATCTCTGAGAATGCAACCCAAGCCAAAATAATTGTCACCAAAATTAAATATAGCATCTATGTTGCACTTCAACAAACCTAATGGAGAACTAACCTAATTAACCAAAGTAGACTGTTGATTAGAAATTGATTGCTTCTCTTCATTTTGTGCATTCTACTGTTGTTGGAGAGTAGTCTTTGCATGAAAGATAGTTGAATAAGTTATTCCTATTTTGCCTTGCCATACCACCAGATTTCTATGTAAAACAAAGAATCCACAAAATTGAAAAAACTTTACCATAGGTCCCCATATTCAAATTCAATACAATCTGATTTAGTCACAAATCAAAAGGAATGTCACTTACTTGCTGGTAGTTAATCCTTAATTGAACTTGGTTCCAACAATTTTAGGCAAACGGGCAATTCACAAGAATATTGAACTAATTCAATTGATCATGACACACTAGGCATAAAGGAATTACTTTTACCTTCTTTGGTATTGAGCGATCTTTTGTTGGCAAAACATTTCTACAAGCTTGACCTACCATATTAAAATCTTTGGAGGGGTTTTTGAAAATCAAATTTTCTTCTACATACCTGAAGTTGATACACTCTAATTATTATACTGATCCTGAACTAGCCACTTATAGCAACTAGGGACAGTGTATATACCTTTTAGATCTTGATTCCAAATCCAAACATCGTTTCTCCATCTGTTACTCAATGGCATGTTGTTGATAAAAGAAGCATCATGACTATTAAACATGAAAGAAATAAGCTTAAAATCCTAATGTTTTTGTCTAGGTTTCATTAAAGAAGCAACATTAATATCTAAATCATGCATAAATAATTCCAACGAAATGAAAGGATTATGATAATCTAGGAGCCAAGGGTTTCTCATGACTGGAAATCTTTCTCCATTTCCAACTTCAAGGATACAGCTCTCTTGATGAGATTATGGGATGCCTTCATGCTTCACTAGATATAGCTATTATTGTTGCCTAAAGTAACATCTTGAAATGTCATTCCTTCATAGTAATTAACTCTATAAATCTGAGAAAAATGTGACTCTGGCTTGGATAGAAGGTGCCATCCTTGTTATCCCAGAAGAGACTGATTGAATTCATGTAGTTTGCAAAAGCCTATGCCTCTTTTATTTTTCGGATAACAAATCTGCTCCCAATTCATCCTTTTAATTTGTCTAGATTTTGTGTTATTTGTTCCTTTATTATTCCACCAATAAGCATTCATTAACCTTTCCATTTCATGGTGGAGATCTTTTCGGAGAAAGAAAACAATCATAATATAGTTTGGTATAGATTGAGCTACACTCTTCAGAAGGATTTTGTTTCTTGCCCTTGTGAGAAAATTTTTATTCCAACCTTGTAATCTTTGCCATATACAATCCTTAACATAACTAAAAATTTTCTTTTTATTTTGTCCAATCAAAGACGGTAAACTTAGGCACTTACTATTATGATCGTACAAACTCACATTTAATCTACTACTTATGTTATTCCTTATCTCCTCCCCTATGTTTGAGTTGAAAATGATAGAGAATTTTTGAAAATTTATAAGTTGTCCTGAAGTAGTTTCACAAGCTTTGAGGCATTCTTTTAAAGCATTACATTCTTGAGTAGTAGCTCAGAAGAACAACATATAAACATACAAACATCTGAAAAAATAAGTGAGAAATAAATGGAGCTTGATGTGCAACTTTACTACCATACAGCCTACCCTACTATTCATTTTTTTAAGAACTGCTGAAAGCCCTTCCACTTATATGATAAAAATATATAGGGATAATGAATCCCCTTGTCAAAGGCCTCCTTCTAGGGTAATAGGACCAATCTCACATCCATTATGTACAATCCTATATTTGACTGATTCCGCATATATCATTGTTAGGTTTATAAATCTTTGATCAAAACCAAGTTACCTCATCATATTACTCAAAGAACTCCATTTAATGTGATCATATGCCTTGCTCATGTTGATTTTTAAAGATTCCATGCTAGTTTTTCCTTAAGTTTTCCTCTTTAAATAATGTAAAGGTTCAAAAGTAATCATAACATTATCAAATGTAAACTAGCCTAGGATAAAAGCACTCTATGCCTTAGAAATAATTGTTGAGAGAATCCTCTTAAGTCATTTAGCAATGGCTTTAGCAATAATTTTATAAAGAACATTACATAAAGCAATATGGCATAAGATAGTGATTACCTGTACATTCTTCCTTTTTGGAATCAAAGCAATGAGGTTGTCATTAAGACCTGAGAAAAGTTTGCAATTCTTAGGCATGGACAAGCATGCTTTGGTAACATACTTTCCAATGACATGCTAGAATTTTTGATAGAACATTGGATTAAAACCATGAGGTCCCAGGGATTTATCAGGATGCATGGCAAATATAGCATTTTCACCAATTTTGAGAATTACTTCCCTTAAAAACTCCTCATTCTAATCCTCAGATATCTTGACATTGTTAAGAATAGACAAATCTTATGAGTTTGAGATAAAAAAAAAAGATCAACATAATAATAATAAATCATCAATTCCAAACCATTTGTCCAATTTCTCCATATGCCATTAGAAATCTTTCAGCTGGGAGATAATATTCCATTTTTGACAAGCAAAGGCTTTGGTTATTTAGCTATTTATTTCAAAAGAAGTATGTTTATGAAGTCAGTTAATGCTTCTGAGTATAGCAAGATAGAGGAGAAAATATTTGAGTTGTTGAGCGATTTTGTGGAGGAACTTGGACCAAAAAATATTTTTCAAGTGGTTACAAATAACGCTTCAAATATGAAGCTAGCGGCTAAGACTTAAGAGCTATTAAAATTTAAATAGTTTATGTTTATTATAATTCATATCTTTTCTCTTTTTATAATTTATTTTTATTATTTTCTACATTTTCTGTCTTTGTAGGACAATTATTGATGGCCAAGTATCCGACTTTATATTAGACACCATATGCTGCACATTGTTTAGACTTGATGTTGGAAGATAAATTTAAAGATAGGGACATTCAATTTTTACAAAGGCCATGCAAGTGAATAGGTATATATATATATAACCACCCCGGTGTAGTAAACTTGATGAGAAAGTTCACTAATTTAGATGGTTAGGCTTATGGTGACCCCTTTTGCCATAGTATTCCGCATGCTCTCAAGGTTTAATTTGGTAAAAAAAGGATTGAGAACTATATCTGTTTCGAATGCATGGAGCAATAGCAAATGGGCAAAAGAGCAAAAAGGTATACAAGCAACCAAAATTGTGCTATCTATTGCATTTGGTGAGGAGCAACCGAAGCGCTTAAGATTGCTAGTTCTTTTCTGAAGGTTTTTCAGCTAGTTGATGGTGAGAAGAAACCTCCTATGGGTTACATCTATGAGGCAATTGACAGAGCAAAAGAGGCTATTGCAAAGAGTTTTGGAGGTGATGAGGAGATATATAGTCGATATTTTGATATCATTAATAAGAGATGGGAAGATCAACTTCATCAACCTTTGCATGCAGCTAGCTACTACTTGAACCTAGAGTTCTTCTATTTAAATCCAAATATTGATGGTGATAAGGAAATTATATCTGGGTTCTACAAATATCTTGAGAGATTGATTGCAAATACACACACCCAAGATATAATTCGTGAAGAATTAACGCACTACAAGAATAAAAAATGCCTCTTTGGATACAATATGACAAAGAGACAGAGGATTATGAGATCACCAGGTAATAACATAAATTGAAATTTTGAATATATCTTAAAAATTAGAATGTGAAATTATCAATGTTACTTTATAATTAATGTGACGTACTAAGGTTTATTCAATTTTTGCAGCTGATTGGTAGAGGTCTTATGGTAATGAGACTCCAAATTTGTAGAGTTTGGCCATTAAAATTCTTATCCTTACTTGTAGTGCATCCGGGTGTGAGAGAAATTAGAGCTTTTTTGAGCATGTAAGTGTTGTCACACATTCTATTTAGTTTAAATTGTAAAAAATAGAAAAAAGAAATTCTGTATACTTAATCATCAATGGTATATGAAATTGATAGGTCTATAGCAAGAAGATAAATGGGTTGGCTCAAGCTAAAATGAATGACTTGGAGTTTGTGAAATACAATAGAGCATTGAGACGATGACATAGACTCCGTGATGAGTTTGATCCTATACCTTCTGAGGATATTGACAATAGTAATAAGTGTTTGGTGGGTGAAGATGATGGAATGAGTGAAACAAATGATGATGAGATGTTTGATGATGGCTTAACATGGGGAGATGTTACTAGAGCTTCTAAAGCTGAAGAGCCAGCATACTTTGTTAGAGAGAAGAGATCATCTACTTCAAATGCTCCAAGTTGTGATGTTAGGAAAGAAAGAGGAAAGGCGAAGATAGGCACTTCCAATACGACTAACACACGTTTACACCTTATTGATGAAGTTGAAGATGATGAAGAAGAGTGCGAACCCATTCATGGTGGCCATGAAGATGAAGAGTTTGCATTAGATTTGACTGGGAATGAGGATGATATATGATTTTCTATTGTTAATTGACTATAGATTAGTATTGTTATAAATTATAAATGAACTTTTGAAGTGTGAGTTTGGATTTTTTTTAACATTATTTATATGTTTATATGTTTTTTGAAAATTTTGCACTATATATATTTTTTAAATTGTTGCCTCATTCGTATTTTGGTTGCCCGCCTCTTGCCTCACATCTCACCTCTCGCCTTTAATACCTACAGCGCGTAAACTGTGAAAGAGAATGTAATTTTGGAATTAATTGTAATAATGCATACCAATGCCTTTATCAGACAACAAAAGGGGTATGGGAAGGGTAAGAGAAGCAGGCATAGTGATTGTTCTTAGTGCAGCATATCTGTGTTTGAACTCTCGCCATGTGGAAATAAGGTGGTTCAATTTACTTCACAGATGTGAAATGTCCCAATGGTTGTGGAATGTAGTTTGACGTACTATTTGTTTCAGTTTTCTTGATTGGCATATAGTTGCAGGTGGGACATTTTCTTTTGTGTTTCTTACCATGCATTTCTGATTGCATTAAGTTCTTTAGCACTAATATTACGTTTTTGGCTTGGAAGTTTTTCTGTTCTTTTATTTTTTAAGGGAATTGAACTGGGAGATTTAAATATAGAGAAAATTTTGGATTTAATGATTTCAAATTACTTATTCGATTTCAAATTTTCAAATCCACCCCCTATGATTGATGAATTAATTTGAAATTGTTGCTATATCATATTGAAATCTTAGAGCCCAACTATATGCTAGGAGTCCACGGTTATAATTTACTTCTGCATTAATTAATGGCTAAAAGGATCTATTGATGTTTTTAATTGTACAGTCATTGTTTCTGTTCATAGCAGGATATGAGTCCATGGTTATTTTTTTACCTCTACACAGACTCACAATCGAGAAAAGATCAATTGATCTTTTATGGAGTTACAGTTCCTATTTATGGCATACAGATATAGAGCAATCTTAGTTATCTTTTACTTTTGTGCTAACTCATGACCAAAAAGACTAGGCTTTTTACGGTTTGGTAGGGGTTGTACCTACCAAATCAATCTTGACCATCAATTATGTAAAAGAAGATTACAACTATAAAATGAATACAAACTCAATTAAGTTTAAAAGGCGAATTTAACATTAAGATTTTATTATAATGTAATGTGTCACACTAATCTTTTTTGTATAGAAGTATAAAAATATCACTACCTCAAACAACTACATCTTTATAACCATTGTAAATTTATTATTTAAAAATAATAAATAAAAAATATATCAGTCCTTTTTCTATATAAAAGTACAAGGTGTTGCTACTTCAGTCCTTTTCAAGTAGCAACAGCCCTATAAATATTAAAAAAATTATTATTTATAAGTGAATATACAATATTTATACACATATAGATACATTGTTATATGTAAGTACATATACATACACAGTAATGAGGGTAAACAGACCTTGGGGGAGCACAATTAGTCGGGTATACTTTTGAAGGTGTCGCTAATTTGACAAGCGATGTCTTCCTTTTTTCTTCAACAATTTCTTTTAACATTATTTTATTTTGTTTTTATTTTAATTGACTTTTGAAATGTTTGAAATCTAGTTCAACTTTAAAAAATTATACTTTTTAATTTTATAATTTTAAATTTCTATAATTAATTTTTAAAATTCAAAAATAGATATTAATTATAAAATGAATTTTGAAAAAAGTAATGTAACTTTAAAATTCATAATAAGTGTAACTTTCCAACGATAAACTTTACAAATGAAGGCATAATTTTAAACATACATAATTAAATACTATTTTTTATTTTATTAAAATAAATATATATTACATTTTTTTGTTATTTCGAGTTCGAGTTCATGCCCGAGCTCTTAGTGTTTGCAACTCATTAGACATTTTGATCTTAAGCAATTTGAGATGAACCTCAAGTTTTATTGAGTCAAGCTTAAACTTAAAATATTGATCTCCTCAAGTTCTAGTCTAATATATATATTTTGAGTTCGTGTTCAAAATTTCTCCCAAACTCAACTTGACAGTGCTCAATTGCCCCCTAGTAAAAGCTAAATATCAGGAAAAATAAAAATATGGTTAACTAAATAAATAAAAATTAAATGTTACTCAGACATATCAAAATTTAGTATTTAATAATCTAAAATATGTGAAAACACTTAAAAAAAAAAACCTAAATTTGATCTATATAGGGTGAATTTGAAACTTATTTTATGACAAGTAGAAAAAACTCAAAATTTTCTTATACAGAAAAGCCTAAGTAAGATTAAACACATTATCCAAAATAGAAAAGAAAAGAAAAGAAAAGAAAAATATTATATCAAAGCAGTATTAAAAGATATCTATACTGAAAAACAAAAATGAATGAAAAGAATAAAACACAAGATAGATGGGCTAAAGGTGGTCGGAACAACTTAAAATTTTTAAATTTTAGAATTATTTTATACTAAAAGATGATGCTCATAGATCAAGTTGATCACTTATATTTTAAGTATAAAAATTAGGTTACAAAAAAAGTAGAAAATTTTGTATTCTTTTAATTTTTACTTAAATGTGAACAAAGCCATGACAAAAATATATGTTTTATTTAAATATTTTATTATTTATTATTTGTGGATAGAAATTATTTATATTGATTATTTTATAAAAGTAATTAAAATTAAAAAAAATACAATATTCACACATCAAAATATATATAGAAAGAATATACTACATCAAAAATAAATTAACACTCATCAGAGTCCGTTCGCTTTTGTCCTTCCACCCATCTGACAAAATAGAGCAATCGTGTTTTTTACATTCTTCTTTGTGGTCTTCCATTACTTTTTTCATTTGATCAACCTCCTTTTTCAGCAAAGGAACTCTCACCTCCTGAAAACTGAGAGCTTTCAAACCAGGATCATGCTTTAAAATCTCATCAATTATCTCCTAAAAGCTATCGTAATTCACCGTGTTAAAAAAAATCCCAGCATCATATATACATCTTGTTATAGCTGAATGTGCTCAATGTTTTAATACCTTCAATGCCTCCTCATTCGCATCCTTTTGTTTCTTCATGTCCTTTGAAGTCGGTTGTTGACCATGACTTACAAATATATCCATTGGCCCTTCCACATTTACTTTTGCTTTTTTCTTCAATTAATAAACTTCCCGACTCTATTTCAGCATTATCATCACCTTCATCACCAATACTTCTCTATTATTCTTCTTGAGTTTTTTACTGTTGAACCTATTTTTCTAAAATTATTTGCTCTTTAACTCTCTTCTTTGCATCCATATAATTCTGAATCTCCTCCTTCACATTATCTAGGACTTTCTGACATGGTTTCACATTAGGAAAACCTCCAACTATATGTTGTTTTGCCCTACATATTCCCCCAGAATATTTTTTATCACAAAAAATACATATAGTATTAGTTGTATTTTTTGGATTCTCCAAACTCACATATTTCCAACATAGATCTTTCCTAGACAAAGCTTGTCTTGAATCAAAAGACGACGTATTTTCAAGCTATAAATGTAAAATAATATATTCGATTTTAGAGTAAAGTATAAATAAAACAAAATAAATGAAAAAAACAGCAAAAATAGAAAAAAGAATAACAAAAAACAGCAAATAAATAAATAAATAAATAAAACTGAAATAAAATAATTACAAAAAATTTAAAAACAGCATTAAAACAAATGAAAACAGTAAAACGATAAAAAAAATAAACATAAGTAATTATTAAAAATAAAAAAAGCACAAAAATTAGTTTAAAATAAGTTAAATAAAAATAAAAAACTTAGAACTCTATTTTTTATGCCTAAAAATAGAGAACAGAAAAGAGAAAAGATAAAAAAAGAGACAAAAACACAAAAACCGTATGATGAGGGATGGCGAACCGATGATGAGGGATGGCGAACCGACTGGGTGGGGTTGGGTGCAATGGGTAGCATGCCCAAGAGGCAGAGAGGGGAGTCACGTGGCCTACCCCACTGTCTGGGTGAGTTGCAACAAGGCGCCTGCCCATGAGTGCCTTCGTGCAAGCGCCTCACCCAACAATAGCTAGGCACTACACTTGCGCCTCGCTCGCTTGGGCGCCTCAGGCAGCCTAGGCAAGCGCCTTTAATAAACAATGTTACACGCTTCTTTTTGCATGCAGATCTCGTAGCAACATCCTGCTTGCAAACACATTGAACAACATGTATAAGATTTGAAAGTTCTACAGTCCATGAAACAACAACTACCAGCCTAACAATAAACCAAAGAAACGACTCAGAATGTAGTTGACCAAATACTTTTAAAAGAAACTCATGAACAACAGCCATAAAACATGAGAAAACATGAGCGCTTGGTACACTCAGAATGTTGTGAATATCTCGCACAATTTTGAGACACCGCAGACTTTTCTTACGCAATTTAAAGCGTTTTAGTGAGGGGTCCTCTGCGAAGAGCTGAAAAAACAATGAGATTGTCATAAACATGGTGGAAGACAAAATTGAAAGGATGAGAGGGAAGGCAAAAAAATTGCATAGTGATACATAAAACAAGGAAGCCCGTGGGGAAAATAAATGTCAAGTTGCCAAACTTCAATTGAATATTCATCTCAACTCCATCACATTCACACACCAAGCAACATAGCGATGTAGCATCACATGATATGACGTTTGAGAGGACAAAAGAAAGAAGACAAATCAAAATCATCATAGTGTGATGCTTCCAAAAGAAAAGGTAACTCTTTGATACATAGCCTAATCCTCAAGAACAGTCTCATTGTCCAGCTCAAATGAGTGACCAAAATAATGCATTCTACTCAAGAGAAGTAAATCTTTCAATTATATTGCTTTTCCAGATTAAGCTCTTAAGGATCAGACTAGATACATCTACAGAAATACTAAATCACCGCATCCGTTACCACCTTCAACCTTTAGGTTAACAATAGAAATTGCCACCGACTCTATGGGATTCTCACACTTTTACCCATCCAAGAGAATGAATAATTTGATCTTATATATATAATTTTTTCTGTTGTCCGGTTGGGTATAGTTTCCAACCTAGCCCAAATTAAGGCGGCATGCAAGGCTAGGATAAATAATTCTTTTGGAACATAACCCTGCTTCACACCATTGTTTCCAAGAACTTGAATTTCCAAAAGGAAAAAATTTCCAATTAAATTCCATCCTTACACCCAAAACTGCATTTCTCACGATTAGACGGAAAATAGAGTATTTCAATTTTTCATTCAACTTCGATTTTCCTCTCTCCAAATTGACAATCATGAACCCTCTAATTTCCGTCCAACTTAACCAAAACCCCCATTCAGCGATTCCATAATCAGATGAAATCAAAGAGAAATAATCTAGCATGTCAAATCAGCCTTTTTTTTCTTTTTCCTTTTGGTCTCAAATGTCCACCATGCCCCTTCACACTTCAGAAATATAGACACAGATACACAAAAACAAATGCATCCACGAAATTCAACTATCCCGTTTCTTTTATTCTTTTTCAAGGGCCAAATTTAAGTTTTTTATTCTAATTTAACACTTTGCCCTTGATCTTCACAACCCAAGTATGCAATCAGATCCCAGTAGTTTATAGAACATGATGGAGAAGAATTTAAAAAGGGAATCCAATACCAAATGATTGTCCAATCCATACAAAAAAAGTATAATAAGAAAGCACTCACAGCCTTCTCGCGAGCGCCTGGCTCCACATGAAATCCACGTCTTGAGGGCGTCAACGAATCATCAGCTTTCAGCCTAATTTTTCACACTCACAAGACAAAACAAATTAAAGTGGTTCGCTAAAAATTATGAATAACTAGACATAAGCTAATTGCTTTAAGAAGACATTGTACTAAATTAATTGGCTCTCTTGGATTATAAATTACATGACAGATCAATTGGACACAATAATATTATTTATATTTTTGTCATATATCTGCTTATAAGTGACGTCTTATAAATTGTTACTATGATTTATTGTGACAACAGACTAAGAACAAATAGTTTTAATGATTTTACCCGTTTGAATTCCTCTTTTTCTAATCCCCGTTTGATCCAAAGTTCAGAAAAATCTTTATTTACCATCCCGATAATAAGAAATGAATATACTCCTTAATTTGATTGTCTAAGGTTTGAAAATTCAATAAATTTTAATAAGAGTAGAAAAATAAAATTTAAAATTGATATAGGGAAGTGAAGTGAGCCCAAACAGATCTAATTGAACCAACTCAGACCTAAAAATGCCTTGGGCTAGTCGACTAGGGTGGACTATTAGTAGTCCTTAATCAACTAGAATATGGTGGAGAGGTCCACAACTAACGAGTCATCTTAACTCGAAGAAGTCCACCTATGAGACTTGGAAGGTATTTCCCATCATCAGTCATTGTCACATTAAATGCAACTCAATCATCATTTTACCGTATTAAACACATTGACAGGCGACATGCTTCCGCATTAAAGAAGCATATATCCACCGTACCACCAACATGCCTCCACATTAAATGCTAAAATCTCCTCCATATCCCAAAAGGGGAGAATGAGGGAGATACACCACCTGAGAAGTGGTTTTCAGACAAAGAAAGAGCTAAAAAACCTTCATACAAAGACAAAAACTCTTACTGTGTGAGCAAGGACATCATAGATATTTTAATCTCTCATGGGAGCTTATAAATGTCCCATTACAACTGCTCCACTAGGCATGTTCACTATAACTTTAGCTTTCACTCTGTCTCTCTAAATTTTGGTTGATTATACTAACTTGAGCATTGGAGTACCTTAGCTGATGGCCTCCTCAACTAGCTTCACGTATGCTAATTGGTTGCAAGACTCGACCAGCTCTTATCCTCACTTCAATCTCCATTCCATCTCTTGGTCGATTACTTTAGGCCAGTTCCCTAGTTATCAAATCCAAGCATCTTGTAGAGACCACATACTCTTAGTTGGTCGTAGGCAACAACAGTTTAAGAAATTCAACCTCAATCCAGTTCAATGAAAAAGCAGATGCTATATCCAAATTTGCCAGTTCGATGAAGGGAACCAGAGAAAGCACCATCACATTCTTAGTCTTAGACAAGCCCACCATAAGTAGCCTCAACTAGAGTAAGATTGGGAGATCTAGGAATCACCCCATCTCCTAGCAAGATAAAATTAAAGCTTATTTAAAGGAAGGTAAACACCCGAGGATAAAGTAAAGGCTCAAAGATTAAGAGGGCCAACAGACAAATTTGCCCTCGATGAGTTTGATCAACTGTACAAAAGGTCTCTTTTCGGACCCCCACTAAGATGTTTAACATCGAAATAGGCTTTTGAGGTCCTGCAAGAAATCTACCAAAGTATCTACAACAACCACTCTGGGGTTTGGGCACTAGCCCACAAAGTCAACAAGTATGGATACTTCTGGCCTACCTTGCTCAAGGATGTGGTTGACTTTGTTAGGAAATGCCTATCCCACCAAATACACTACAACATTTCCTACTAGCCTACTTCAACGCTTGTCTTAGCTCAAATTACTTGGCCATTTAACTAATGGCAGATAGATATTGTTGGTTCTTTCCCAAAATTCACAAGTTGAAGGAAATATATAATAGTCACAGCAGAATACTTTACAAAATAAGTCGAAGCAAAGGCCATTCTGAAGATAACGGATGTTGCAATAAAAAGCTTCCTATGGAAAAATATCATTTATTGTTTTGGTTTATCAAGAGTATTGATATTAGATAATAACACTTAATTATAAAGTAAAAAGACAAGAGGTTAGTATGAAAGTTCCTAAATCTGACAACAATTCACCTTAGTTGGCAACCCACAGTGAATAGACAAACCAAGGTCACCGATAGAGCAATTCTGGACCACATCAAAACTCGGCCAAAGAGATCTAGAGGAAACATGGTGGATGACCTCCAAGTATCCTATGGGCATGCAGAATTACTCCTAGAACTGCCATGGGATATAGCTCTTATAACTTGGTTTATAGTTTAGAAACAGTAATCCCAACGAAGCTGATACAACACATAACCTGGATAGTCCACTATAATCCAATCACAATTATGGTAGAAAGGCAATTCGACCTCGAGACAATAGATGAGCTACAACAACAAGCATATATAAAAATGCAAAAGTACAGATTGATCATGACCAAGCATTATAACAAAGGTGTCTGACCAAAAAGTTTTTACATCAGCGACCTCATTCTTTAAAAAATTAAAGTCTCAAAAAAGGTTGGAAAGCTTGACCCCAAATGGGAAGACCCTTACTCAATAGTTAAAGTCGCTAAACACAATTTCTATACGATAGCAGATAGGGGTAGGAATAAGCTACCACGACAATGTAACGCAATGAACTCAAAACAATTTTATGTATGAAAAGAAACTCTCTAGTCTTAATTCAACCATGTTATGAAGCATGAGATCAGTCTTCTTGAAAAATGCACTTTTGTAATTTATTTTCAAACCAATGAAATCGGCTTTATATTTAGTCGACCTCTTACTTTCAAATGCAATCATGACCTAACTTCCTTTGTAAGTAAGAGATTGGCTTTCAGCCTAGTCATCCAGTAATGATAAAATTGTCTAAAGTTAACCTAGTAGTTAACTATTACTTTGGTTTCAAACTAGCTAACAGATATATGCATATTGACTTAATAATTTTATAATGACTTGGTTTCAAACCAATCAACACATCAGATAGATGAATTTATTTAAAGTTGGCCTCATAGCATTACCTTGGTTTCAAACTAATAAATAAAGATATGCTTATTAGTTTCGTAACTTTATAATAGTTTAGTTTCAAACAATAAACCTATAATAATATTTTTTGAACTAAACAAGGAGAACTAGTAAATGACCATAATGGTTCAACTAGACATCGCAGTGCAAAAATAGGAGATATAAAGGAGAAAAGTAAGAATAGTTCAAAATGCATGCAACAAAAAGGGAAAATATTAATTCATAGATAAAATAATAAAGATTACAATAGCCCCAAAAATATAAATGTTTGTCACACCTTTTAAGGCAGAATAAGTTAAATAGAACAAGCTAAATGCAAAAGATCATCAGTTAAATTAGCTCGAGCCTGCCTCTTTCCCTTTTGCACATCCAGCAACACCTTTTGCTACCTCATCGATAACTCTATCAAGCTCATTGTAGAGTCTATAGGTACAACCAACAGTAGGCTTTCGACCTCATGGTCTAATCTACAGCAAAGAGTGCCCACAGATTGAGAAAGATTAGCCTCCTCAATTAGATACAAACTATAAGAAAATACATAGCAATATCCACTTGTCCATTCTTCATGTCAAGGGCAAAATCATTGACAAACTTAAACTCTTTCCTCACTGCCATTGCCTTGGGATGGATTATGGCATCTGTCTCCCCCATAAGCATATTTTTGTCATAGTCTTATAGCTGCTTGTCTTAGAACATGGTTAGTTGAACTTTATCCTCCACATAGATTTGATAGCCTAAGAATTCTAGCCATTTCACTATCTTTTGGAATGACTCCTTAGCATTGTCCATTGCAAACACAATGCTAGCTTCAATGAAGGTAAAGCTCAACATAAACTATTGCACTACCTCCTTTTAAATACTTGGTAGTACTTTAAAGAATTCATTCAGAGCATAATAAACATAGCTACTATATCTCAATGCACAACTAGAGAGTGAGGCCTCTTCTACTTCCAATCTTGCTCTCTTTAGGAGGTCGTCTAGTCGACTCTTTTCTATTACGATGGCTATCAACTCAACATCTTTCTCGTCAACTTGTTTTTTTAACTCCTGGATCCTTAACTTTGGAGACTTAACTTAAGTCTTTGAGAGATCAGATTGCTCTTTCTACAGCTCCTCATAATCAACTAGGGCAAGTTTAGGCTTGTAATAGGAGTTATAACCCCTATTGTCCAACCTGCAAGGAAAAAAGATTCAATTAAAAACATGCATACATATGTATTTTTGAAAGACAAGACAACCTGAGCATAAACTTACCATCATGGTATGGTATGCAAATGCCTTCAGAGCATTAACTTGCTTGAGCTCCAATATTTTCTTTAGGTTTAAGAGAAAAAGACCAGTAATAGGGACCTTCAAAGGGGTTTCTCTTATTGACCCCACAATCAGTATCAAGGCTATATTCATGATGCCCACATCTAGGCTAAATCTTAAGTTTAAAAAGCGAACAGTAGAATAATTACTCAATTAGCATTGACCCAAAGATGAGAGCATAAGCTATTTTCCCTTTTCTATTCTCAATGAAAGTTTTTTTAAGAGAAAAAGATGGATCATCAGTAATCTTTCTCTTCAGTTGGGGTGCCTGGCTAGTGGCAGTGGCTGTTCTCTATTAAGCAATAGAAAGAGTGATCAGTAGTGCACGCTATGATTTAGTACCTAAAGACACGACCTCTCAACAAGAAACGACTGCCTTACTCCACCCATGTATCTTCTATTACTTGGCCATGGCTAGCTGACATGATCTGCTCATGATTGCTGGATTTGGAAAACACAGATAGGAACACATAACATCAATTAAAAACCTAGAAAAAGCAACAAAATCAATGCAATAAAGTTAAGTCTACTTAGTTAAGCATTTAGTGGCAACCTCGATTGAGCAGATGTCAAATTCCCTAACATCAAATTTTCCTCCTCTGTAGCCCCCAATATCTCTATCTCTCCAAAATCAACTAAATCTCAAATAAAGGTGTTATTCTAGATTAGATTCTCATTTCCAAGCATATCAAGTAGACCCCTCAACCATCCTTTTCAGATATTAAAGCTAACCCTACTAGGGGCATGGACAAAAAAGTATCTCTTTTTTAAGAATGACAATGAGAAAATGATGAATTCACAAATAATTTTCGACTAGGATAGGCGGTGAGGTAATAAAAACCTAACTCTTTGGTACTGCTCAACTTTTGGGACATAGAAAGATGGAAAAGATTACTAAAGTTTATGAAAGAGAGAGGTTGGTTGTGTATCAACATCAGGACAAAAAAGCTATATAAGGTCAAAAAGTAATTAGGTAATGCACACTTAAAAATCCATAAACAAGTCAACTATGGGCTGCACGATCAAAAACCTGAGCCCACAATTTAATGATCCTCAAAGTCCACTATGCAGCACTCTAGAGGTCTATGCATCCCTCTAGAGGTCTATGCATCCTATCACTTAGTCTAAGTGGAATTAACTCAAACTTAGTTAGAAAGTGATATGGGTGACTAAATGACTCCAAGTCATTTTCAATGATTTTAGATACTATGACGCTATAATGGTTGATTGTGAATAACCTATCCTGAGATACCAAAAGTTAACCAACCACCTCAGATGGGCCAATAGCCCTTTCGACCATAAGGCTCATCTCATTTCCACTATTTTCACTCAAACTCCCAAAAGTACTTGACCTCTCACTAGACAACATACTAGTTTCATTAGATGAATTACTACCCGTTATGGTCAAGTTCCTAAATGACTGAGTGGCCTTGGAGTCATTCAACCTCACTAGACAAATTGCTACCCTCTCATGGTCCAGACTTCAGATGACTAAGTGGCCTCGAAGTTATCTAACCTCCTATTACTTTCTCTAAAGACTTTGAGCATGATTAAAGTATTAAAGTTCATAACAAAGAATGGCAAAGAGCAAAATTTTGTAAGAACGAAGAAAAACTTACAAAATAATGAAGAATAGAATGTTTGTGATTTTTTCTTGAAGCTAGGCACGCATGATTGTTTGAAGTAAAATTTGCAAAGCTTGACCTCTCACTGATGGGATAAATATGGTAAATGAGAAACCTAATGCAACCAGCTAAAGTGACCAATTACCAGCCACTTATTATGTAACCACCAATTATTATATTTAACTGCCCAATATAACTGCCACATTTATTGCCATCATAGCCCTGGTCAAAATCTAAAAGGTGAGGTCAATATATATATAAAGAGGGAGATGGAAGATCAGTTACTCCTCATCCCTTTTCATAGCGAGCTCGATTAAAACTTAGGAGTGAGAGGTATTTATGTTATGAAAAAGTAAAATGAGCCCAAATAAGCATAATAGAACCAACCTAGACTTAAGAATGCATCAAGCTGGTCGACTAAGTATAAACTATCAGGAGTTCTTTAATTGATCAAAATATAGTGGAGAGCTCTGCAATCAAAAAGTCATCTCGACTCGAACAAGTCAATCTGCGAGACAGAAAGGTGTTTCCCATCATCAGTTACTATCGCATTAAATACAACTTAACCACCACTCTGTCACATTAAACATGTTGACAAGTGGTGTGCCTCCATATTAAAAAAGCATATCTCCACAATACCACTAGCATGTCTCCGCATTAAATGCGGAGATCTTCTCCATATCCTAAAAAGGAGGAGACACACTACCTAAAAGGTAGTTTTCAAACAAAGAAAGACCTAAAAAGCCTTCATACAAAGAAAGTTTTCAGACAAGGGCATAATAAACATTTTAACCTCCCACGAGAGACTATAAATTGTAATTGCTCCACTAGGTATGTTTACTATCACTTTAGCCCTCACTCTACCGCTCTTAATTCTAGTCAATTATACTAAATTGAGCGTTAGAATTCCTTAACTGAGGGCATCCTCAGCTAGCCTCACATGTGCTGATTGATTGTAGGACTCAACCTGCTCTTATCCTCATATCCATCTCCATTCATCTTCTAGTTGATTACTATAGGCCACGGCCCAATTCTCCAATTCTCATATCCAAGCATCATCAAAAATATATTAGATCTCCATTGAGCTAAATACGTTCCAAAATAATTTTTGTTATAAGTACCATTTGGAAACTTGCTAGGCAACTCAACAACTATAAATGCATTGGATTTAAATTGGCCAACACAACCACATTCAAATGCCTTGATGCATAGATCCTCAGTTTTAGTAAGGTAATCAATCTTGGGTAAATAACAAAATAATCTACTATATCATAAGCTATTGTATTGTACATCGCTAAATTTTTCTTTGTGTATAATATCGATAGTTTGTTGAATGAAAAATTAAAATTCTTTAGTAGCTTAGCATTTACATTAAGCATTTCATAATCTATATTTTCACTATTTCTAGAATTCATGAAATGAATTGCAGCATTCAAAATCCAATGAATGCCACAAATATTTTCAATTAAGGAAGCGAAAGCTCAAATTTCGCAAACAGCAACTCAAATCACGAAACTACCTATCTGGCTAGTGGCAACTTATACCATGCTCAAAGTCCTATCATTCCAAAATGAAAGGTTTGGTGTGGTATATGTTATTATTCTATTATTTCTTAAGTGAGTAAGAAGCAATATATAAAGTTTGAACTTATATTTTTTGTAGCGTCCTAAACATTTCTGATATATTTCATAGAAGTATCCATACATAGAGATGAAATGCTAAATACTTCTTTTGTTTGGTATTAGATAATTCATTGAATTGACCATTTATTGGTTGATAAGTTTACTATGCTGAAATCATTATGAGCTTCCAATTTAAGCCAGTACATTTTACAATAATCACATAGCATTTTCATGAATATAGTTGCATGACTTTTTAGTCAATCTATTTGTTTCTACATTTTGGATGTCTTTCATCAAATCAATGTTATTGAAAGCTTTTGTTCACATTTATGCATTTAACTATCTTTACCCCATTCCAAGAAGAGTTGCAGTCTAATTCTTTATAACACATTAGATTATTTATATATTTTTATTGTACTTTTCCTTGCAAGAGGACAATGCTTGAATCAAATCATTGTGGAATCTAACTACATATGCATGGTGATGAAGGACTAAACCGACGCACTTCTTTATTTTCTAGGGAAAGCAAAAAAGACATTCAAGTTCAATTATGATAAAATTATCTCACAATACATTGTTTGATAACTTACAAAATGAAAAGGGTTTTTCATATTCACTATATATGATAGAAGGTACGAAAAAATTAGGTTTTTTTGTGGATCCACCCTTACGCATTTTTAATAAAATTTGGGGAAATGCTAAAATTTCTTTCAAAAAATCTTTTTCTATAGCATGTTTCGAATTAAAAGATGTGTGCTTATTATTTTTAATATGAAATGTTTTCAATTTTTAAATACCACAAGATCAAGAATGCGAACCGGCTTATTTCTTGGCTAGGGCTTCAAAGTTGTCTTAGAGTAATCTATGGATTTTTGGTCATGTATTTGTTGTGGCTGTTATTGTAATACTTTTCTAAAACATTGCTTATTTTCAGGTACTATATATGTGCTAACTTATATCTATCCAATTATATATATTTCATTATGATCTTAATTTTTTGTGAGATGAAATTAATTTTTTACATAGAAGTGTGTATAAGATTCATGGAACTTCATTTCCCAAAGTTCTTATTTGACCAAATGTAAGGGGCAATGTTTAAACATATGAAATAATTAATTTGTTTTCAATCTTTGGGCTAAAAGTTTCCTGAAAACGTTATTTACATCCATATGCAACAAGAACTCATTTGCTTGATGTCTTTTTTTCTATTAACCCTTTGATGATTTTTAATATTTTAATTATGACAAAATTACTTTCCTATAATTATATGTTAAAAACATGAATGACTTCCCATATTACTTGATGGAATCTATTTACATGTTATTTGTTGGAATCTATCATGCACTGGAATTTACTTTCCATAAATAAAAAACCTCTTAAGGATTCTAGTTTGATTAGCATCTTTATAACTTAGGAAAAAAGATTACATCATGCTGAAGTTACTTATTCATCCATTATTCAAGGAGTAAATGCATAATTACTAATGATATCTTGTTCCCTTATTTAATTCTAATGAATTCTTACCTTAATGAGAACTTATAGATGTTGGACTTATGCATATAAAAGTGAAACTATATGGCAATTATAAAAGTGAATCACAAAGTTAGGAGAGAACTTTGTTAAGTGTTTTTGAGGAGTTGTGTGATACTCTCATACACATTTTTATGCTTAATTGTTGCTAATACCTTACTCTGCATGTGTTTTCGAGGGACCTTATGATGAAGAAGGTCAAATAGAACTTGCCTTTGACAAACCTTGTGGAGATGAGAACAAAGCAGTTTGTGTCATGAAGCCACTAATGGTGAAGAGAGACAGGAGTCATATCTATTCTTGAGAGACCTTGTGAAAAGAATAGATGAAAAAACCAGTAGAGCAGTAGTGTTTGGAATCTTTTGCAATATTCTTAGTTCCAATTTGAAAGAAAAAAACTAAAGCTTATTGTACAGAATGGCAGCAATTTGTGCACCAATCCACAGAGATTATGCAAATAAATCTAGCAAAAGTTATCCTAGGCCTATTTTTAAGCAACTAGTTTCACAGTACTCTAAAATCTACTTTATCCTATTTGGGATTCTGGTATAGCTCTGTGCAAAGAGCTTGGTTTTTTATCCTGCTAGAGTGTTTGTGATCCTTTACTATTTATTACAATCAAATTACTATTATCATCTATAAAAATATTCTTATACATTTATTAATTTGATAGGTTTAAAATCCTAAGTGGAAGTTTAGGTAGAGGATGTAGGCTTGCTGAACCTCTATAAATATCTATGTCTATTTAGTTCTATTTTTACTAATTTACTTGTCACCTGTTTAACTGGTATCTTAACTAGTACTTAAAAATTCTAGTCAGTAGTTAGAATTGCTTTTACTGCAAAATAATTAAACAGTTTCAAAAGGCTAAAAAGTAGTTTAAGTGATAAACTTCCACTACATTAAAATTCCTTTAGCTTAATTCACTATCCTCTTAGGCATATAATCACTCAAAATTGGCATCGGAGTATTAGTTCTCTATTATGTGGTGTAACTACCAAAGTAAAAGATTCAATAGCCACTAATACTCTTGATGTCTTTGTAGAAGGGCAATCACACATTTGGCCTCTACTATTTGATGGTTCCAACTATGCTACATGGAAAAACTAGATGCAAGAATACATAATTGCTCTGGATTTTTACTTATGGGTTGTGGTTAGTGAAGGGGTGATGGTTCCAACAAAATTAGTTAATAGAAAAATAGTTCCAAAGAAGCAACATGACTTCACAATAATGATAAAAAGGCCATCTCAATAAATGCGAAGCTAAAAACATTCTATCATGCGCTCTTACCAAAGAGGAGCATAGTAAAGCAAATGTGGATAATGTTGCAAGTAAACTACAAAGGTATCAGTCGGGTTTGATAAGAGAGGATTGCTTTTCTCATCACAAGTATAAAATGTTCCAAATGAAACCTAATGAAACCATAAGTCATATGTACACACGTTTCATAGAAATCATAAATCCTATATTTGTAATTGGTATAACTATAAATGAGGATGTGCAAGTCTGAAAGATTCTTAGATCACTTCTAAAGAAATAGACGTCAACAATTACTACTATTCAAAAACCTCGTGATCTTGGCAAAATGACCATGGGTGAACTAATTGGATTTCTCATATCCCACGAGTTGATACAACTAAATAAAGATAAAAGTTTGGATACAAAGGTCAAAATGAATATTGCTTTTAATATCAATCATGACTCCAACTCAAAACTTCAAGATAATTTTGATGAGGACTTGGTTGAGGATGAAGTCATTTTGATTTCTCGAAGATTAAAATAGCTAATGAACCTCAAAAGAAAATTTTGGAACAACAAATCAAAACTAAAAAGAACAAGTCTAAAAACTCCAAATACTGAGCTATCTTAATGGTACAAATGTAATGAATCGAACACAAAAACAAGATTATCCCCAATTGAAGAAATATGAAAAACAAACCAAAGCTAAGGCAATAGCTATCACATAGGACGAACCTGATAGTGATGAATTTGACAATAAAGAGAACTGCTTCATGGCAAATCAAGTATCTCTTTATGTTCTAATTAGGATTCTAGTGATGGAATTGACATTGATGAGGATGTACATAAGTTGTTTAACTTTTATGAAATTCATGTCAAAATGCTTGTTGATAAAAATAAAGCTTTACAAGAAAAAGTGGACTATTTATAGAAAGAATTAGATTACGGCTCATAAAGATAAATTTGAAATGAAAATGGCTAAAAACAGAGAGATCCTTAGTACTGAATGCAAAAAGAAAATGAAAGATTGACTTATTAAAGAGAATAATTCCTTAAAAAAGCAAGTTGAAAATATAAGTTGTGAAATCAAGGAAAAATGATTGTTGAAGAATGCTTACATGTTGAGAATGATCTAGGAGAATGTTCCACAAGTGTCAAACACACATATATGCATGTTTCACCTAAACATAGTGTTAAGAAGGGTCCAAATTTCAAAAATTGCATGAATTAAAGAAAAAACAAACCAGTTTCAACAAAGTCTAGAATGAATTTCAAAACTAGTTCAAAAAACTTGCTTTACTTGTGGTAGATCTAGCCATGTTTGATTGAGAAACTTATTGATACCAAATTTGTTTAGGTAAGAAAAGTATCTACTAGTAACCATGTAAGAGCTAACATAGTTTGGGGACCTAAAAAAATTGATTTCTTATAGGTACATGCCAAAGAACATTCCCAAAAATAGAAGTGGTATTTAGATAGTGGATGTTCCAAGCATATGATGGGAGATATGTCTATGTTTCTTAAGCTTAACGATTGCTCTATAGGAAATTTTCTCTATGCAAACAACACAAAAGGACGCATAATAGATGAAGGTACTATTGGTAAGTAGACTAGTACTTCCATGGATAACACATGCCTTATTGAAGGCCTTAAGCATGACTTGCTTAGTATTAGTCAACTGTCCAATGAAAGTTATGAGGTTAAGTTCCATCTTTCTCATTGTGTAATCAAGTAAAATGAGAAACTACTTTTTACAACTACTAAGGATGGAAATATTTATTATATAACTCTTAATAATTTAACCTATCAAAATGTGCTTAGCTATTTCATATGAAGAATGTTGAAAATAGCATAGAAGAATGGGACTCGTAAACATGGAACTTATATCTCATATCCCAAAGAAAGATCTTGTCAAAGGGGTACCCAAGTTAAACTACTACAAGGATAGGATATGTGATGCATCCCCTATTTATAAGCATGGAATTCAAAGGACTTTACAATAGAGTTGAATAGTCCTTTTGGAGCCTAAGATAGCTATCCTATCTCAAGGACACTTGTCATCCGCTTATGATTACAACACATGACTCAAGTGGACATGTGTCATCGTACTAAATATAATAGGTAGACACATGTTATGACATAAAACACCTAGCTATATACAAGGAAACATATCAAGCTAATTAATTTACAACATTAGGACACGTGTCATGTAACTACCTAGCCTTATTGCACCTCAGTGACACACATCAAAATAAGTGGACATATGTCACCTTATGGCATTACATAGATAGACTTAAGCTACTCACATTGTTGGGCTTGTTATTGCATTCTTCAAAATTATCCTCAGGAACTATGATAGGTATGGTAATCTTGGGACCATGGGATTATCCAAAAGAGCCCAAAACCTTCGTAGTTGATTTCAATATCTAAAGCTAGTTCTAGATCTAGTTCTGGTATCCATCCAAACTCATCATCCTCAAAAGGATCAATGCCGCATATAGTGTTAATGAACAATGGCTTAGGAGGGTTTGTTGGCACCTTGTTCATATAACAGAGATGCTTGTATAGTGTCTTTCTCTCTCATGGTTGCAATCAAGTGATCCTTTAGAGTTTTCCATTGGTAGTAGTAAGATGATGGCCGTGGTTCTGCAACTTGTCCCATGTAATATGGTATGTGGAATATAATGATAACTTGTGTTTTTGATACTGTTTCTTCTTGGATGGCTTTGTAAAATAATTGTAACCAATTTTCTGTAGAATCAAACCATAGCAGAATACCCATAGCAAGGATAGTTTGTTTCGTTCATCATGTAAAAACTAGACCCTTCTGTGAGGAGACATCTGTGCTACAAAATAATATTAAACTGCCACATGCCATAAATACCATAATCCATCTTTTAGCAAAGGAATGATGGAAGAAAATATTGGAAAACATAGGAATGAATAATCTAGATATGGTTATATTTATGATTTTTCTGCTCCTAAGATTCCTCAATAAAATGGGCAGTTCAAACAAAAAATCAAATTTTGCAAGAAGCTATTAGAACCATGCTTAATGAATATGGTCTTCCAAAATTCTTTTGTGGTGAATCCGTGAATATGGCCTACTATGTGTCAAATCATGTTTTCTTAAGACCACTTTTGAGAAAAATGCCACATGAATTATGGCATGGTAAAGTTCCAAACATTTCTTATTTCTATGTCTTTAGTTGCAAATATTACATTCTTAGTGATAGAGATTATTTAACAAAGTTTGATTTCAAAGTTGATAAAGCTATCTTTGTTGGTTAGTCAATGTATAGTAAACCTATTGTATTTTCAATAAAAGGAGAAAAATGGTTCAAGAATCCACACATGTTACATTTGATGAAACTAATCCATCTTTTGCCAAGGAAACTTTGAGCAAAGAAGTTCCAAGATTTAAAGAACTAGTCAAGATTCTGGACCCCAAGCTATTAATAGCCAATCATGAGGAATCAAAATCATTTGGGGAAATAAAACCCACTGATGAACCTGATTCCAGCAAGTCAGTAGAAAGGACTGAACAAAGAACTAGAAAGATCAAACATGCTTCAAGTCACCTTTTGACAAAATCATTGGAGATCCTTAAGTTGGAATAACTAATAGATCCAAAGCCACACTAGTCTTACCAAATGAATCAAACTATGCCTTCATTTCAATGATTAAACCTAAAGATGTCAATGAGGTACCAAAAGATACATTCTGGATTGAAGTAATGAAGGAAAAATTGGCTTGTTTGAAAAGAATGAAGTCTGGAACTTGGTAAAACGACCATCAAATTACCTAATCGATGGTACCAAGGGGGTGTTCAGAAATAAACTAGATGAAACTAGTAAATTTACCAATAATAAAGCTAGACTGGTAACAAAATGCTGCAGTTCAAGATGGGAATAGGTTAGGCTACTTGTTAGGGACCTATGGCCTAGTTTAGCCTAGCCCATTTAATAAAGGGCTAGGTTAAAGCTTAAAAAGTAATCTTTTTAATTAAATAGACTAGACTTGTGCTTTTCTAGAAGCTCACAAAGCCTATCAGGCCGGCCTATTTATCCTTCTTCACATAAAAGTACAAAAGTAGTTATATAATATTAAATGGCTAGTTGTATTTGCTTTATTTAATTAGTTATTTATGGAATCCATTATATTGTTTAATATTATTTTTTGTTGAAATGATAATATTTTATAGTTAGATTTGAACTTTTATAATTATACATCTATTATTTATCATTTTAATTATTTCACATCAACGTCTATTACAATTTAAGCCTATTAAAAATTTAGATTTATGTGATGTTTAGACTTAATTAAAGCCTTAGTAGGAAATATGCTTTAAGGTAGGCTTTTAGGCCAAACTAAAGCCTTGGAATTTATTAAAAAGGCTTAGCTTAACCTTAAAAAAAACCTATTATAGATAATAGGCTAGGCCTTTGCGTAATGGGCCTAGCCTATTTAAGTCAATGTCTATCCAATCCTAGCTTATTTCCATACCTAGCTATAGTCAACAAGAAGGCACTAACTATGATGAAATATTTGCTCCAATTGCAAAGTTAAAATCAATTATAATGCTTGTTGCCTTTACATGTCATAAAAAGTATATGTTCTATTAAATGGACGTTAAAAGTGTTTTCTAAATGGATTCATAAAAGAAGAAGTTTATGTTGAGCAACCACCCTATTTCGAAAAAAACACTTGGTATGACTGTTTGAACAACTTTCTCATAAATTATGGGTTTTCTATGCGAATTTTAGACATCACTTTGTTCACCTAGCACCAAGAAAATAGTTCTCTTATTCTTCAAATTGATGTTGATGACATTATTTTTTGTGCTACTAATGATCTACTTTGTTGAGAGTTTGCTAAGAAAATGGAACAAGAATTTGAAATAAGCTTAATAGGAGAGCTCAAATTCTTCTTGGGACTTCAAGTGAAGCAAATGCAGAAAGAGACATTCATCTCACAAGAAAAGTATACAAAGGAGCTTCTAAAGAAGTTTGGAATAAGTAAATGCAACCTTACAACCAATGACTTAAATGGTATAATGACTCAAGCTCTTCTTGAAGTATCCAAAACCCCTCTTCTACTCAAATAGTACAATGACTCAAGCTCTGATGATGAAAATTCATCGTTTTCTAATAAACCTGAGTTTTTGGGGTTTGAGGAACCCAGTATTAAGGACACCTTTATGGATTCTCTTGAAAAACTAAGTGGTTTAAATGAGGGTATATCAAGCCCTAGATCATCTGCTTCTGTCAACCTTAAAGAAATTATTGACTAGAATTTTGATAAGTCCTTTTTTCCTTCAAATTCCATTCTGCTAAGGCCAAAATTTATTTTCATCAAAAAGTTTTTAGGCGAAATCTAAATTAAGGGGAAAGTGGTCAATTTTGATTCATTAACCAAATCTCCTGCCCTTGATCCTGTGTGCAAACTGAAATGGGATAATTTTATGAAGTTAGATGAAAGATCTTATCCCTAGGCAGTAAAGCTATTTTATTCAAACTTTACTTTTATTGAATCTAAAAATGACATCTCTATTGAGTCTTATGTGTTTGGAAACAAAATTGTGCTTTCTTCATCAAAAATGAAATTTTTGCTTGATCTTCTTGATGTTGGAACTAAGTTCTTTAATTTTGGAGACTTGTCTGAAGCTAACATTTCTTATGATGAAATCACCAAAATATTTTAGGGTGGTAAGCAATTTGCTTTGTCGGTAGGGCTGTTTTAAACAAATTGAAGATTGAATGCATTTTGCTTCACAAAATGCTTAGTTGAACTATCCTTTCCTCTCTAATATCAAGTGGTGATCATTCTATTGATCTTAATTACATGAGACTTTATGTGATGGCTAAGGCCATTAGACAAAAACTAATTAATCTTGGCTTCATAATCCTAAAATACATGGTCTATTACTTCTCCCATCAAGTCAAAAATCTTCCCTACTCCATGACCTGAACTCACATCTTTAAAAATGAGAGCATTTTCTTACTAGAAGCCTGGATTGAGGGAGAGCATGACCATAAAGTCTTGGATCTTAATAGCCTTAGGAAAATGAGGATTCCGTACATTGAGAATGATGGGTGGTTTAGAAGGGTTGGTAGAACTCCTAGCATTATCAAGCTTCACCCACACAAATCTAAACTTCCATTTTCCATTAATTTTGAGTCTAAAGAATCCATCTTTGTTCGTCCCACTTCAATTAAAACACATAAAAGGGATCAAGGGAAAGCCAATAAAATAGATACTAGACTTGAAGCTAAGATAGATGATCTTAGCAAAGCTGTGGAAACTCTTGAAAGGTGTTTGGAAACACCTGTTGATTTAGTAGACCATAAGCTCGAGCGTCTTCTTCAAAAGTCTAGTCACACTCGTGCAAGTGTGATATGACTGAAAGAAAAAGTTAGAGCATTTTTTAATGCCTCTTAAGCTCTTCAATGATGAAGGGGGAGAAAAGAAAGATTTGAAATTTGAAAACTTTTGTTATTCTAACTACTTGCTAGAACTTGTGTTATTTCATAGCCCCAAACGTTTTTTGAAAACTTTTATTCATGGGCTTATAAATACTAATTGTTCTAGGTGATCACTTGTTTGATGATTGGGCATGTCATTCATGAATCTTTTGATGTTTGGTCTACGATTAATAAGACCCAATATATTATATCTATTGGTATTTGTGGTTTGTTTGGTTTCTTAATTATAAGGACAAGAGATGCACAAATTCCTCCAAACAAGGGGAGCACAAGTTGGCAAAACTAGAAACATAGACAGGAGGAGTTTAGGTGATATCTTTCCACTCTATTCAAATTTTTTCATCATCAAAAAGGGGGAAATTGTTAACTCTTTGATGAGTTTTGATATTGTGATTATGACAAAATTACTTTTCTATAATTATGTGTTGAAAGCATGAATGACTTTCCATATTATCTGCTAGAATCTATCATGTGCTGAAATTTACTTTTCATGAAAAAAAGATCTCTTAAATATTCTAGTTTAATTAGCATCGTTATAACTTAGGACAAAAGATTACATCATGCTGAAATCATTTATTCATCCGCTATTTAGGGAATTAATGCATAATTACCAAAGATATCTTGTTCCTTTATTTAATTCCAATGGATTATTGCCTTAATGAGAACTTATAGACGTTGGACATAAGCATATAAAAGTGAAACTATGCAACAATTAAAAAAGTGAATCACTATGCCGGGATAGAACTTTGTTAAGTGTTTTTGAGGAGTTGTGTGATACTTTTGTCCACATTCTTGTGCTTAATTTTTGCTAATTACTTGCTCTATGTGTATTTTCAAGAGACCTTGTGGTGAAGAAGGTTAAGTGGAACTTGCTTTTGATGGACCTTGGGAGACGAGGACTGGCAATTTGTGTCTCAGTGGTTAAGAGGGACGGGAGTCATACCTACTCTTGAGGGACCGTATGAAGAGAATAAATCAATGCTTGGTAGCTCTAAAGACCTCTAGGTGAAAAAACTAGTAAGACAATACTATATGGAATCTTCTCTAGTGTTATTGGTTCCACTCTAGAAGAAAAGGCTAGAGCTTACCTTAGCAGCAGTAGCAACTTGTGCATTACCCATGGAGGTTGTGCAAGTGAATTTAGCAAAAGTTTCCCCAAACTTGTTCACAAGCAGTTGGTTTCACAGTACTCTAGAATTTGTCTTATCCTGCGTGGGATTCCAATGTAGCTCTTTGTAAAGAGCTTGTTTTTCACCTACTATGGTGTTTCTAATCCTTTATTGTTCATTACTCTCAAATTACTGTTAACATCTGTAAAAATGTTCTTATACATTTATAATTTAACAGGTTTAAAATCTTAAGTGGAAGTTTAGGTAGAGAATGTAGGCTCGTTGTACCTCTATAAATACTAGTGTCTATTTACTTCTTTTTTTACTGATTTACTTATCATTGATCTGACTTGTATCTTTACTGGTATTTACAAATTCCAGTCAATAACTAAAAATGTTTTGCTGCAAAAGACTTAAACAACTTTGGAAGGCTAAAAATTTTGAGTGCTAAACTTCCGCTACATTAAAATTCCATTAGCCTAATTCACCTCCTTCTTAGTCATATAATCGCTCACACTTTATCCTTATTGTGGTCTCTCATTTTTCCTACTAATAGCCAAAAATGCAAAATATTATGAAGTATAATTGATCAAACTCTTACAAATGAAAAATAACAATATTGTGCACTAAGAAATCGACCAAATAAACTCTCAAAGTTTCATAAATGCATTTGGTTTGGAGATAGGTAAAATATTTAAATTAAATGGCTTTGAATAAAAGTGCACTCTTGAACAAATGGATGACTATAGAACCACAGTTCCAAGTAAAGAACTCACAAGATCTGAAAAAAATATGCTTTTTAAAATTTCTCTTATAAAATATTTGAGAAAAAGACTATAATTAGGTGCCCTAATGTTCTCCCATATTCTATAATCTTATTCTTTTGCAAAAACTCCTAGAGTTTTTAGATTGAATGTCTTGTAAGTTCCAAAAACTTTTCTAAGATATTTTATATATGTTTAGCAAATGAATCTTTAAATTATTCTTTGAACTTGTCAAAATAAAAAATCTCTATTTTGAAAATTAAAGCATAATTTTCTTTCTTAAGGACTAGTGAAAAAACACTTCTCTTGCAAGTAAAAGAATGTGATTTACAATAGAGAAGAACAATACAACTTTACTTTTAATTTAATTGTTGTTACGGTGGTTTTTCTCTTTCTTTCTTTCTTTCTTTTTTTTTTTTTAATTTGCTAAAGAACCTCAAAATTATTCTTTGAATTTGCCATGTTATATACAAATAATCTCTACTCTTTTTAAATTTTTTTAATTGACTAGCTAGTAAAAGGTACATGTGTTGGCCCTAAAAGAATATGTACAACAAAGAGTATGGTGTTATTAGCAAAATATAATTGCTCAACAGTATATGTCAATTTGTATGATCAATAAATGAAAATATTCAAATATTTCTACGAATGAAAAATAAATCAATTAATTACACATAGCTAGCTAATTGAATACAATATTTGTATAAATAAATTATTGATAACGAACACATGAGCAATAATTCAACTAAGTAAATTCTTACTCTATAAAATTTTTTAATTTGATGAAATAGAATTCTATGCATTTTTGTTTTGAAATTTCAATTATTCTACTCCATTTTATATGTCAGATTTCTTTCCCTTAACAAAGAAATTCAAGAACGAAAGTGAGTGTTTAATATATATCTAAGTTATTTCTATAGTTTTAATATAAACTAATATCAATTAGAATAACTCAAGTAAAAATGCATAACCCATATGAGGTCAGTTGCTCAATAAATTCTTACATTCTTAGATACTTGTGCCAAACATAAGATGCAAGATACAAATTGCTGTGAACACTTTTGAATTGATTTTCATAAACTCAAAAGGAATATTTACTATTGAATTTGATATTGTAGGAATATTTACTATTGAATTTGATATTGTTGTATGAATAAAATATGAAATTAGGGGATTGATGCAAATGATGAATTGCATATATTTGTTTTTCAAATATTTGTAATATTGGAAGCATACGGGTTCTTTATAGAGTAAGAAGTTATTTAGTTGAATTATTACTTATGCGTTCATTAATAAACAAAATGTAAACAAATTAAATGTTTTAGATTTTAATCTATATATTCGATAAAAATTTTCTTATTTGGCAACTCCAAAATGAAAATAAAAATGAAAATGAAAATGAAATAAGACCCATTTTAAGCTAAATAAGTTGATAATATTTTTTTCCAACATACATGCATACATTTTCTACTAATAATATTTTAATTTGTATATAGAATGATTTTAGCTGTACCTTTAAGTTATATAATTAGTATCGAGTTTAGATTATTTGTTCGAAAATATTTTTTCAAAAAGAAACAATAAAGTAACTAATTCAAATCAATTAGTATCTATGAAACAATATTTTAATATTAGTTTGAAAACTTGTTTTTCCATGTGATCAATGTGGCAAAATAAAGGAGTCAAATTTTAGAATTCCAATGTATGTTTCACTTCTTAAAATGTACTTACAAGAAAATTCAAATTTACTTTTTCTCATATTGTACTTTTTTTATAATTTAATCAATTGTCAAAATTATTTTTTCAGTTATTTTTCAACTTCACTTAAATATCATTAAATGAAAGAAGTAACTAAACTGATTTATTAGATTTCATTAGGAATGATTTGAATTAAATGTACACTAAATCACTATTTATTTTGTAAATGCTAATTATTTGAAAAAAAATAGTTTTATTACAAATAATATTGTGCAAGAATTACTAATTAGTCAATAACTTAAGTATACTTGTTCTAAAATAAAAATATGAAAATTGTTAATGGAATACAGCTCGTAATGATACATATACCTATATATGTATACATTCGCGCAAATACAAAATTAAAGAGGTTAGGAAACACAAATATAATTGTGTGTACGCACGTCAATCTAATCATTGAAAAGACAAATGTGCACTCAAGCATTACAAATAGACACATGACTAAATTATGGTAAGACTTCTAGAAACTTTTCCTATTAATTAATCTACACTCACTTTACGAAATCCATATTACTATACCCTTGCACATCATATCTGACTAATTAAGTTCAGTAATTTCAAATGCTAAAAATTGATGATTTTTTATTTTTTCAACTTGATGCAGCGGTGCTCAGTCTTCTCACTTAACGTAATATTAATAGTTAACCAAGAGAGAAATTGAATAATAAAGCATAAAGTATCACATCTAATTAAACGGGACTTTGAGCTTAATTGAGCTATTTCTTTACCCAAACCAAGCACACCATTCTTTTTCGTTTTCTAAGTCCTTCAACAGAGAAATTAAATATTGTATATTGGAATATTGTATGCCATTGAGGTATGTCTAATAAAAATTATTGTTATTCTCAAAAAAGGAAAAAAAAATAAAAATATAAGAAAATTAAAATAAGAGAATATAAGAACTTACAAAATTTTACAATTTCATTATTTTTTTAACTATTTCATTAACAACCATGTAGATAGTCTCTCGAAATACTTAAACTAATTTAAAAGCAGTACAAATTAATTAACATAATGACTGTTGAAAGCAAAACTCATTACTGTGCATGATTTTGTCCCGAATGTCATATTTGTACCTAAATTTCAGCAATTGTTTCAAGTGACACCTGGGTTTCGATGTGAATGTCAATTTTTTTTTTTTTATAGTGATGTGAATGTCAAATTGATACATATTGAGGGAAGCTCTTTCAATTTTTAAGTCAAATAATATACATGGCACGAAGTCTTCTGTCATTCGCAAAGTCAAACGGTCAGTCCGCCGTCCATGATGCCTCCAATCCATTCTATCTCCTCCACTCGGACAATTAATCCACCAGGTCTTCTCCTCACCGACGAGAACTACGTATCGTAGGGCCGTGTATGTCAATTACCTTTTCTGTCAAGAACAAAACAGGTTTTATTGACGGATCCATTCAGAAACCATCTGTAGACTATCCATCCTTGCCTCAATGCTTGGACAGTGGACAAATAATAACATGGTGGGTCTCTTGGCTATTGAACGTTAGTGTCGAAAGAAATCTCACCTATCATCCTCTACTTCAAGTCTTTGTTCATGATATCTGGACCGATCTGAAGCAACGTTTCCAACAAAGCACCGAACCGAGATTGTACCAGTTACATCGAGAATTAATCACATTCGCAAGGCACCCTCTCTTTCAATGTGTATTTTACTAAACTCAAGTCTCTCTGGAAGAGCTCAGCAATTAAAGGCCAACTTACACATGTAATCACTACACCTGTGGGCTGTGGCGGCATTTGAGCACCTACAAAACAAATACGTTCTCGTTCTCGTTCTCTTATCTCCAATCCGCAGCCGGATCCTCCTTATGGACCCCTTGCACCACAGCAAGGTGTCTTCTCTTGTGTCTCAAGAAGAACAAAAATTCAATATTGCCTTACCCGTCGCCCCATGAGCCTGTCAATAATAATAATGCTTTTGCACTACGTTCTGATGCTATCAGGAATGCACCAAAATAAACTGCCAAGCCTCACGATCAATCCAGTCATCCAAGGAAAGACGGGCCCAATTGTACTCATTTTGGTCACACGGTTGGTGCCTGCTACACGTTGCATGGTTATCCACCTGGCTTCAAATTCAAGCCTCAGAATCAGTCTATTTCTCAAGCTACTAATCAAGTTAACTCACTAGTTCAAATTTCCAACAACACTACTGTAAATTAGGTTTCCAATCAGCAATACTCTAACGGCTTGTTTGCTTCGACATATAGGATTATAAAGAATTAATATACTAGTAATACATAAGTTAGAAATAGTATTCAAAATCATATAATCTATTATTTGTCTTGATTTTAGAAATTAGTGATATCCAATGCTTAACACTATCTAATATTTGGTTGGCAAGATTACTCAATATGATTATATTTTGTAATGTCCAAAACGTCCTAATTTCTAAGAAAGTATTGAGGTTAAGGTTTTTATATGAGGGATAAAAATAACTTTTTTATTCCTTATTATATCAAATTTAAAAGAATGGATAATGAATCAAGCCATTTGGCGTGATCCATAAACCAGTTTGGCCCATAATACCATATCGGGCTGCAAAGGTATCATGAGCATGGGTCATAAAAATGTGAAGCAAACAAAAGATAAAGCTTGCAAATAGATCTATCAACCTTTATCCAATCAAACAAACAAGTCATAATATCATTGATGGCTTCTTCCAGTCCTTAACTTCCACTCGATACAACTAACAAGTCAATCTTCTTCCTTCCCATGCTAATCAGCCTCCCATTGGGAAATTTATGAGAATATAACAAAAAAAAAAGAATTTCAAAATTACTGTAGCTGTGGAAATGTCACAAAATTGTTGTAAAGCGTGCCTTCAAGCCACGCCTTAAGATATATACAGTCCAAGAGGTGTGGCACCAAGCCACGCCGCGTAAGTAATTTTTTTTTTTTTTTTCAGAAATTCTGTAAGAGTGGCTAGGAGCCATGCCTCTTGCATGGTAAAATTGCACCCATGCCTCTTGAGGTTTTTTAAGTTTCTTTTTTTTTAAATTTCGATCAAGAAAAGCCACGCCTCTTTGGATTTTTTATTTTAATAAAAATGCAAGAGGTGTGGCTTGGCATGGAAAAACGTTTTTTTATTTTTTGTTCACTAAAAATGCAATAGCCACACCTTTCAATTATTAAATGAATAATTGAAAGGCGTGGCATGTCTTACATTTAATTAAAAGGTGTGGTTTGAGGCCATGCCTTTCAATCAAGTTTTGATTAATTGAATGGTGTTGCCGTCGCCGCAACTGGCCACGCCTTTCACGGTAAATATTTTATTATTATTTTTTCTTTTTTTCTTTATTATGTTTTTAATTTAAGTAATAAAAAAATTAGATTTTTAAATATAGTGCACTCATCAAATTAGATTTGAATAGTGTTATAAGCTAATATTCTCAAATCTAAAAATAGTGTTATATGCAAAGTTGATGTAGTACCCCTCTCAGGACAGCACCTACACCGAGCTACCACTTTGATTAATCTTATATGAAAACCAGTAACAAGAATACTAGGCCCAAAATTTCCTTCAACATCATAACAAATCAAGCAGCGGAATTTACATCTTAAATTGCTACCATAATCAGCAACATTCAAAAACTATTCTTCAAAGGTACACGGATATATTTACAATCCCAAAAAAAAAGTCCTTAACGTTTCTAACATATCACATTATCTCCGAGGATAAAGTTCAATATATATAAGGCACATAAGAAAATATACATGGATGTTCTAATACAAAACTATACTCACTGATCTGATCAAAACTTCAAGCCTATCATTCAATCATGTCTAAGAAAATATAGAAGAAATGGAGGGTAAGTCCAAAGACTTAGTGAGGAATATTCATAATATAGAGAATAAGAATTTGTTGGGGAAAGTCAACCCAACAACTATCAATTAACAAGAAGTACAGAAATAGATCATATATAGGCAATCAAGTATCAATTTACAAGCCAATCAAGTATAAATAGTCAAAAATGTTCACAGAGATTACCATGATCAAGCTATTGGAAGGTACTAGCTCAGGTTTGTAATTGTTGGCTCGAATGGCTCGAGATCATCTCAGTCGGTTCTGCTTGGGGGGTATAGAGCGTCTCAACCGATCACAGTCAGGGAAAAATACAAACAGCTCGTTCGACCTGAACAACAACCCAATCTAGACCAAGAAACTTAACTACCCTTATTTCTCCATGAGCAGGGGACAACAATTAGAATACAATCAAAATACAGATCAAAATAGGACAAACTCATCAAATTCACCTTATTATTAGTTTCAGGTTTGCGGTTTATCCCATGCACACAATTGGGATTAACATCCCGTTACTTAACTAATTTATAGCTTATCCATACACACAGTAGGGATTAACATCCCGTTAATTGAATAGGTCACACGGGTTCATGGCTTATCCATACACATAGTAGAGATTAATGTCCCATTCCCTAACTAGGTCTCACGTGTTCACTGCTTATCCCATGCACACAACAGGGATTAATATTTCTTTACTTCGATATAATAATCACACTATAATAGGTAACCAAACGAACAAATAATAGACAATTAGATAACCAACAAATGGAAGTAAATGTGGAACAGAACAGACAAATATGCCGATAAGGCAATAGGTATGATACAGAACTATACAGATACAAAATATATAGATATAAAAAATATAGATAATAGACAGAGGCTCTGGGTGCCAGAACAGATAGGAATTAGAATCAAACTCAACAAATAACCCTCTTAGGGGTGTACAAATTAGATAACAAATAACAAATCAAATCTTAAACAAATTCGAGCATGTATAGAAATAGAAAAACCCACACAGGGGCTCATCACAATTAACAGATAGAGAAAAAACTGCCAGATTAGCAAATCCTCATAAGGGTTTTCAACAAATACAAGTAAGTTTAACAAAGCAACAACCCAAGCGAGAGGAAACCTTATCTCCGTAGTCTTAGAAACTACAATAACTATTGGAAGCTTACTGCTCCGCGAGTCCCAATTCTACATCACCTAATCCAAAAGAGTATATTTACAATTAAATCCACATTCAACCTTTGATCTTACTAATATACTTATCAATTTTCCAAAACCACTAACTATCCTTTTAACACAATAGTTATAGAGCTTAGGCAACGCTATCAATATAAATCTGCTAACTAAGCTACTAATACATAAATAGTCATAAAATTCGCCTCAATTATTTAAGAAGTATAACCTGATTCCTCTTTACATATCATCCTCATATCATCATCCCAAAACATCAATAATAATTTAATTATCTCAATTAACCCACTTCTGTCACTCAAGTCTCAAATTCATAAAATTAGGGTTTTCTCTTGTTACAATACTCAATAATTTCCATAATGTCACAAAGTAATACTATCCAATTTTCCTAAACTCATACCAGCATATGCATACTCTACATCTTAATTCCATATCATCTCAAATTATCTAATTATCATATCTCAAGTTCTAATATCATAAATCATAGTTAAATAGCCTAATTATCTCAATTAATCCTAACATTACATAAATAATATGAATTTAGGTCCACTGAATCCACTACAACCCATGCATGGCCTCGATATACATATATAATCCGTATGAAAATCTCATATCACTGCTTAGTGCAACATTTGAAGCAATACAATACAACACATATATATATAACCAAATCCATACCAACTCTTTACCCACGAATCGATTATAGGGACGTCAGAATCGTGAATTGAGGCCACTGTATGATCTTCACAATGAGCTAATGACACTATTTTGGGGTCACCGAAGCACTGCTGCTGGCCGTTGGAGGTTGTTCGTATTTCATTTCTTCTTCCAAGATAAACTCTTGTTAGGCATTGAGTTACTTACGGAATCTCAAATTTTTTTCCAATGAAACTCCTAACAAAAGAAAAGCTCAACAAGTAAGCGTAATAACCGTTCTTCTACAATCTCTTTCTTGGTGGAGTAAATCCCATTTGGATCAAAACAAAGAGGGAATTGATCTAGGCTAATCGGTGGCAAAGAGAAAGTTAGGTTACGTTCCCCCTTGTGAAAGAAGTTCTCTATCTGCACACTAACCTAGGAGACTTTCAACCTGTATTCCCTTGATGCTTTGAAGCCACTTTGAATTGGCTTGTACCCATTGATGAATCATCAATCCATTCAGCTGTCACGTCAGTCGAGAAGATAGGCTTGCTAGTATCGTCAAATAGAGTATAGAAGACTTCTTCCGCAAAGAGATGTTTATTTCTAATACTCATCAACTCATAACTCAGTAACTCATAGCTCAATTAGCTGCAAGGCTTAGGAGCTCAGGTAACTTATTTATATATTCCCACTATCAAGTGATTCTAAGGTTTGGTGGAAAAGGATGCTTTTGACATCTACTTTTGGAGTTTCGAGCAGTTCCTAATTCCAAATATCTACTTTGTTCCAAGTTTTGATGCCAAAAAGGTCCTCAAAACCCATTCTAAAGCTACTACCACCATCTTTCACCACCGTGCAATTTCCTCCATTCTCCGGCACCGCCGTTGCTTCGATCACCCATGCAAACATTCCACTATATTCTCCTCACTCAGCTCTACCAAAATAAAATCTCAAAACCAAGCTTTGGTCGCCGCCCGCCATCGTCCGCCAAAGTGGGTTTCCTTCGAGCTTCTCAGTTCCAATAGTCTATCGCCTAAAACACCATGCGCGAGTTGTAGGAGGGACGTTGGTGAGGTGGGGAAGAAGGTGTTTGATTTGGTTTGGTAAATGGTTGGCCGGAGAAAACTCACCGGAGATCATGGATGGTCATGGTTAGAAGAGGAAAAAGAAAGACGAAAAAGGGAAAAGGAAGAGAAATAGTGAAGAAATGAAAATTCTGCCATTAAAAAAAAAAATCAAACTTTTCAAAATTACACATTGGCCCCAAACCTTTACCTCAATCTTCAATTAAGTCCTCTTAAATTCCCACAAACTTCAATTCAACCCCAAACTAAGTGAGTGCCTCACTTCGACCCCTTTGACCAAAAGTCAATGCCATGCAAACCCCAAAATCTTGAAAGGTGCTCCAATAAATTTTATGAAATTCTCAAATTTACCCACCAAGCTTTCAAAAATTTTGCAATCAAGTCCTTTTGATTATTTTTCGAGCTCAAAAATCTGATCAATTAATATCTTAATTTCTACATCCTCATTTTCCAAAATATCAAATTTCAGGGTGTTGTAGTTGAACTTTAAAATTACAAACATAACAATTAATCTATAAAATGTGATACACATAATTTATACCACACATATATTTTTTTAAAAATTTCATCTAATATAGATTAACTTCATTATTATGAACCCCAAATCACTCTAACTTAATATTAATAGTATTAATAATTAATATAAAAATATTAGCATTTTAATTACTAGATAAACATTAATGTAAAAATTAATATTTCATAGCATGCTTTGATTTCCTTTCTACTTTTGCATGAACTATTAATCAAAAAGAAAATGCCATAAATATCAACTAATGTTACTGTCATATCTATCATTCTTAAATTTTTCAAACTAAATGTAAAATTAACTTCGGATTGACAACATCATGCTGAACTTAATAATAAATAAATTAAATTAAAAAACTTCTAAAATTTGAAAACTAACATGATATTGATGAGTCAAAAATTCCTCCTCCAAAATAAAACTTCTATTCAAATTGTAAAAAATTAAAAAAACAACAAAAAATATTTTTTTAACAACAAAAGAATAAGAAACATTAAATAATCAAATATAAAGAATTACAATTTTAAATAGCATGAATTAAATTTTACCTTATTTCAAATTATTTGAAATACAATCTCTTCTTCTCTATTTTTCTTTTCTTTTCTCTTTTGTTTTTCCTATCAAATTTTTCTTCTCTACCTCAACACCAACCCTCACTCACTTTCTTTAGAAACTAAATACTAAAATTGAAAAGTTGGGGAGTTATATAGAGACATGGCTCTTCATTGCTAATTCAGAAAAAGAAAGAAATAAACCAAGAGACATAGCTCCAAGCCACGCCTGTTGGCGTGCATTTCAATTAAAAAAATACAAAAATTCCAAAGAGGCATGACACCAAGCCACGCCTCTTGTGGAATTTCTTTTTAAAAAAATAAAACCTCATGCAAGAGGCGTGGCTTGGTGTCACACCTCTTGCGAATTTCGGCAAAAAAATAAATTTACTCAAGACGCATAGCATCATGCCATGCCTGAATTGCATTGAAAAAACAAATTGGGCTTATCTTAATGTGTAGCTTGAAGCCAATCTTTACAATAATTTTGCAAAGTTTCCACAGATATAGTAATTTTGAGATTTTTGTTTTTTGTTTTTTTTGCCATATTTTCATAAATTAGCTGCCTCCAACTCAAACTGATCCTAAAATAAATAACACCACACACCACATGTACTTGTTATCCTCGTAATACTCTATTCAATCAAATACATCTAATAGAAATTTGAATACAGATTATGGTGCCACTAGTCATGTTTGCTCTAATGCTTCTCTATTCCAGTATATGAAGCCCATCCATAACCCCACATTTTCTACCCCATAACACAAAAATACGTGTCCACTTAATAGGTGATGTCGTACTCATCTCCACAATCACATTACATAATGTACTATACGTCTCCTAATTCAATTTTCAATTAATATCCATCAATACTCTATTCAATGATCTTAATCTCACTAACTCCTTCCATGATCATTTCCTAATCCAGGAAACCAAGACCTGGACAGTGATTGGTAAGGTTAACCAATGAAATGACCTCGACATCTTCAATGTATCTCACAGTATTGGTATTGGTCATAGTATACATTTTTTGAATAAAGTCTCTACACATGCTTGGTACAAAACACTCAACATTTTTTCACAGCAAAAACTTGCTATTCATAAACCTCTACTCCAATATGACGTAACAAACTTAAAAGACTCTTGTATATCCTTTAGCAAACCAAAAGCACCCCCTATTTGCATCTAATAATCATCTCTTCAAGTCTCCATTTAAGCTCATTCACGTGGATGTATCGGGCCCATTTCGTACCCCCTAACACACTAATCACATGTTCTTTCTCACAATTAGTGGATGATATCTCCAAATATATTTAAACTTATCTTCTCACACATAAATCTGAAGTCACTACTTTCCTTCCTAAATTCTTCAAATTCACTCTCACACAGTTTAATGTCCACATCAAGAAAATAAGGACTAATAACACGAAAGAGTTTCTCATCCCTACTAAAAAAATTGCTTTTTGCGATAGATTTTGCGACAGAGAAAATTTGTCACAAACTTTCGCAACAAAGTTTTCTATTGCAAATCTAGAATGGAAATTTCTGTGGCAAAATAGTAAAAATTTTTAGTTTTTTGATGATTTTTTGCAATGGATTTGAACATCGCAAAATGTAATTTTTGAAGAATTTTTTGTTGTAAAATATTTTTAATTTATTTTATTTTGCAACAATTTTCCAATATTAAAAACATGGAATCAACAATAGTATATTCATAAATCCAACACCACCGTACTTAATGATGTTTATAACCACCAAATAATAAAATAACAATATTTTCCATGAAATCCAAATATAACATTAAATATACAAAATGTTCATATATTAAACAATATAAAAGTATTAAAATGTAATTATCAAAGTGTAATAATCTTAATGTAGTATATACCTAAATATTCATATATAAGCCAATCAATCATCATCCTTATCATCTATGTTTCTTCGTAGATGTTCATTAGAGGATCTAGATAGATCTAGATATAGATGGTGGATGAGATACCTTTGGCCAAGGTAAATGTGAGCTCGATGCCATGAAAGAGAGATTTGTAAGGGGATAAAATAGTGATGTATGAGGATGAACTAATGGTGATGTGGTATGAATAGTCTACTGCATGAACATCTGTCACATCATCTCCTCCTTATCCATGAAGTTTTGCTTAAACATCATATTTTCTTCTTTTGACATTGTCACTTCTTCTTTCAACATCTTAATCATTTTACTTTCATAGGCTGATCATTTGGAGGTCCTCTAGATAAGTGACCCAAGACAAAAGAGGCCTCACTTCCAAGTCCATAGATCTGCCCCTTCTTCAAATTGCCTATTGTATTTTTTCCACACCGGCATAAGTAATATTACCACAAATTAATAAAAATTAAATAATATAATTTGAAAATAAGATAATATATAAATTAATAACTTAGAACTTTCACCTGAAGTTAAGATGACATGGGCACCGAAGAATTGTCAACTCCATCGCTTGAATTTTAACTAGATAACTCTTCCAATTGACTATTGAATGTATTCTATAGATGAAGTGCATAGAATGATCAACATACATTCAAATTTAAACTCTCCACATTAAAAATTAACATATATATAGCATTTAAACTTTTCTAATATAAAAATTATAACATTTAAACTTTCTAAATTAGTTGTTTTTATATAAGATACTACTTAAATAAATATTATGTACATACTCATTGACCCATATGTGATCACCTTTTTCATTTTATGTAGAATGTGTATGCATAAATGGTTCTACAAGTCCAAGTGGGTGTTCAAGTTATTTTTCCTATATCCAAACACATTTAGTAGGAATCAATTATAACTAAAATTAAATGTTGATACTTTTATAAACATTACCAATTTATCATTTTGTGATAGGTATGAGATGCAACCACCCTGGTATAGTGGAAATCCCACACCACCACAGTCTGATGCCTATTCACTTTGTTTTGAGCACTTATCTTTTGGAATCCATCCTTTCCCCATTCTTCAAGCAGTCCACCCCAAACTTTATCTCCCACTCAAATAGGCTTCTTTTTAGATTGATGCACTCGGTGTAACTTTTTTTTCAATATTTTCAAGCCACGATGTTCTATATTTTGCGAATTTATGCTCTCTCATATTCATACCAAGTAAATATTTTTTGAGGCACATAAAAGAATTTAAAACATTTAGAGAACTCTTCCATTTTGAAATCTAATTAAGAAAAAAATATATGATACTTAAAAAATTTCTTACCTCAAACTCCTCAAATCACATCATCTTAACTCCATCTAGAATCTTTTTTCATAATCTCCATGCTTCTCGTAAGTGCCTTTAATAATATTACTTATTTCCTAGGCACATAATAACTCTTTGAAAAACCTATTTCACAAAGATATTTTACAATATATTATAAAGATAAAATATAATTTAGTAATACACATAAAATTATAAATTACTATAATTAAAATGATTAAAAAATGTTACTCTCTCCCTCAAGGCCGAATAAAGGTTCTTTGAGTAACATTTGTACTCTCGATATCTGTAGATGCTAGTGTAGATGGGACATATGAGAGAGGAGGAGATGTATGTAATGAAGAACTATCCGACACAGCATCTGGATGAGTGTGTGGAGGTATATACAACTCTGATCTATTGCTAGATGGAACAACTTTATTGTTTGCCTCCTTATTAGTTGACATCCATAGCAAACACTAATTATGTAAATTATAATAGATAAATGATATTAAATAAATCTCCATCATGAATGTAGAAATAATCATAAAGATTGTAATTAATATATTACATCAACAATGAGTTTTTACATAAATTCACATTACATAACATTAAATTAAAATAACTAATCTTAACATTAAATTAAAATAACTAATCATCATCATCATCATCATGTGCACCATTGTCATCGTCACCAGTTGGATTAGTATCAACAAGTGCATTGAATGTGGTAAGTGGTTCTTGTAAAGCTACCTCCATAGTATGATGTTTATCCACCCTACTTCTTGGTCTTATTTTTATCACAAGCCACCAATGGGTTTTATCTCTTTTAGCACCAGGATAAGGAATATAATATACTTAAGATGCATGTTGAGTTGATAAAAAGATCAAATTTTTGATATTTTTCATTTTCTTTGATCTCAATGATATTATACTCTTTCTTTATCTTGATACCATGGTTAGATACTGAATCGAACTAATAACAGTTAAAGAGCAAAACTTTCCTTTCAGGTACACCTGGATACTTTAGTAGGATTATTTCCTTCAATTTTCAATAAAATTCTGATGATCCTTGACCTTTGAGAACACTCTAGAATTTCACCTCTTTTTATACTTTGCCAATGAATCTGTATGAAATACATAACTATTAACAAAAAATGATGCCATGTCTTGACTTGTCTCATAGGAACCCATGATATATCCTTCACATATTAATTTTGTACCATATTTTCTAGAGTGTGCACCTATAAATAATAGCAAAGAATTGAACAATTAATATAGTTTTTATTGGTTAACTAAGAGAATTATTTATTTTAAATTTTTCTATACTTACATAGTTTTGGAACCAATTTAGAAAATGATCCTCAATAGATTGCTCCACTTGAAGGACGTTGAGAAAGGGCCAATAATGTCGAAGGGATGCTTTATACATCCTAAAAGATATTGAGTTTGAATATTAGTTTTCTTTTTTTCAATAGAAACTTGTTGATTAAAAATGAAATTATATTGAATCGGAAAGCTTACTCAAGAAAAGGCACAACTTCATCACAATTTAAAAAAACTTGCAATGAAGCAACTTTCAACTCAACATCATTCAACCATCTAGCAAGCTATCCAGTTTGATTAAAAATTGACAAAGTATGTGATTGTTGATCATTGTATCCCTCTTTTTCATTTCATTTACTTCTTGTACGCCTTGATTAAATGTGAGACTCAAAGTAATATAATGAAAAATATGCTGATTCTTGGGCTAGATATGCTTCATAGATAGTTCTCTCAACTTTAGCTCTATTTTTGACCATACCTTTTAAATCATGTAAGAATCTAAAAAATGAAAACATAAAATTATAATTATTTAACATGTGTGGAATATTTATAGTATTTACACATTAGATTGATTATTTACCTCTCAAAAGGATACATCCATCAATATTGTGTAGGCCTACAAACAAATGCCTCATACGTTAAGTGTATTGTCAAGTGCTTGATTGAATTAAAAAAACCTAGTAGGAATATGCATTCCAACTTGCACACAATATTTGGGATGTTTTTTTTTTCAATTGCAATGAACTATCTTCACATAATTATGTTGTGAACAATTCTAAAAAAAATTGACTTAATTTAATTAAGGGCCACCACATATTTTGTGGTAGCAAACTAAAGGCACTTGGTACCATCCATTGAATAAGCATGTGGCAATCATGACTCTTTAAGCTACATAATTTCAATTTTATTTTATCAACACATCTTGCCAAATTTAAAGCATACCCATCAGGCATTTTATGATCCTTTAACCAAGTACACAACTCCCACCTTTGATCTACAGTGGAATCGAAATAGGCTTTGGGTTTGACATATTTCCCATCGGTAAAAGTTCCAAATGTAACCCTAGTTTCATATAATATTTCTCCAAGTCAAATCTTGCCTTCTCATTATCCTTGATCTTACCTTTAACATCCATTAAGGTGTTAAGCACACTTTCAAAGATATTCTTCTCGATATACATAACATTCAAATTATGGCGAACCTAGTTATCTTTCCAATAAGGAAACTCCCAAAATATACTTTGTATTGTCTAATTATGTGATACACCATATCTAGATAGTTTACTAGAAGTTACTGACAAGTCAGTAATTTTGGGAACATTACAAATCCTCTCCCATATTTGTTGACCGAACAATCTAGGAGGTGACATGATTATTCAATCCTTTCTTTATAAAATACATCTTTATTCCTCCTAAACACATGATCTGTAGGCAAGAACTGACGATGACAATCAAACCAAGATACTTTTCCACTATTCTTCAATCTAAATGACTTATTTCGTTCTATACAAATTGGACATGCTAATTTTCCTACAGTCATCCAACCTGACAGCATGCCATAAGCAGAAAAATCATTGATCGTCCACATGAGAGTTGCCCTCAATTGAAAGTTCTATTTGTTAGAAATATCATAAGTTTCTACGCCCTCTTCCCATATCAACATGAACTCCTCAATTGAATGTTGTAAATAGACAACAATTCTGCTCTTAAGATTATGTGGACCAAGTATTACACAAGTCAAGAACATGTAAGGAGTTGTCATGTGCAATTCAAGAGGCCAGTTATATGAAGTTACAATAACTAGCCAATATGAATATAGCATAGCAGATTAATTAAAGGGGTTAAATCCATCTGCACATAATCCAAGCCTAACATTTTTTTAGCTCAGATGCAAAATCCAGATGACATAAAATATTAGAATTTCTTTTATTTTCAAAATGCCACCTCATATTCTCAACTAGCTTTAAAGATGCATATAATCTTTTGAGTGGAGGAATTAGGTATAAGTAATGCATCCTTTTGTGATGAATTCACTTTCCCGTTTGATGACCTCTCATGGTTTGTTTAAAATAGGGATGATTGCAAAACTTACATTCATTCAAACTAGCCCTAATTGTGTAAAACAACATACAATAATTGATACAGTAATCAATCTTCACAGAACATAACTCCAATTTTGAAACTAATTTCTTTGCTTGGTAAAAGTTATTCAGGACACAATTTTCTAAAGGATTTGAGAATTTAATAAGTTCTACCACTCAATAAAAATATCCTTGAGACATATTGTAGTCAAATTTTAAGCACATCATTTGTAGAGTCATGAACAACTCACAATAAGTTCACAACCTAACCACAACTGTCGTTGGGTAGTAGCCAACATGTCATAAAAAACTTGAACATCTATGTTTTGAGGTTTCTCTCTATTTGGATTAATGCCTTCCTTATGATTAATTTCAGTATAAAAACTAGTTCCCATAGCATCATAAACCATGTTTTCATACCTATTGTTCGTGGCATCACCACAAAAATGAGCATTGCTAGGAGCTTCCCTATGCACATTGAAATCCAAAGGTTCAATCTCCCCTCATGCAATCTAATACCAATAATTAGGCTAAAACCCATATTTCAATAAAGATACTTCATTAGGCTTCAAAATTTTTAGATTCTTACATTTTGAACATTGAGGTTGGTCGGATGCATAATTAATAAAATTTTTCACCACAACAAACTCTCTTGTAAAACCTTTTTTATTTAGCAAGAGCCTCTAATACATCTAACTAAGTTCAACATAAATATCCATGCTTTGTAAAGGAGTAAATTTATTGAAAGTGATCCCAATTTGAATGAAGGAAAAGTAATTTTATTATAAATATTTCAATTTTGATAAAACTATTTGATTATTTACTTTATTAATGTATGTTTGTTGGAAAGTAATTGCTTATAGTATAGTATAGTAGTAATATTGTTATTATTTATAGATGAATATATTTGGCAAACAAAAAAAAAAAGACTAATTGACAAAAGGATGAAAGGATGAACTAACAATTAAAGTGGGTAAACAAATTATTTGAGGCATGTTTGATTTGCGATATTAACATCTACTATGGCTTTTAATATGGGGTAATCTCTTGTTTGATATGGAAGATAAGATTTGTAGATGGGTCAGCCTATAACCCATAATTTATCCAAAGCCCGCACTATAGATGAGATTAATAGCTATTAAAATAGTAGGTTTGAGAGTAAGATTATGTAATCTCAATCCTCTTTGAAATTTGATTAGGATGTAAATATCAAAATTATTTCTCAAATTCATGTGTTATTCCATTTATACATTTCTTGATTCCTCTAGCAGGAATTTTTCACCAAGGACTATTTTGTCATCATAAAGATAATAATGTGTCCTCAAAATAATAAGTAGTATCATTTCAATTGAAAATGATTAATGATATTTGTAAACACATAATGATATATAAATACTTCCCCTTATGCCTATCATTATCATGCAAGCAATTAAAAATCAATCAGCAACAAATGATAAGACTCTACCCCTTCTCCCAACATCCCATCCTCCTTCTAAATGTCATCAATTCTAAACATGTCTAATGTATTGTCCTAAAAAACTATATAAAATCAAAACAAGGTAGCCAACTTACCTTTAAATGCTCCTCTGAAATCAATACTCACAAAAGATATCCACCATAGTTGAGATAGCCTACATCATTAGGCACAGGTTATAAGTGCACATATTTATTCATAAATCAGAATCCATAAACTAAATTAGAACTTAAAAATTTAATTCAATTCAATATATAGTATCATAAAATTTAACTCAATAAAAATTCTAATAAAATTTTTAATTCAAATAAGAACATAACTCTAGCAAATATAACAACATTTAAAATGAATATAAAATTTAACTCAAATTTCAACTAATACATAATCATTATTTATGTTAAATCATATTATATTACTAATAAATAAATCATTATTTGAGTTTAACTAACACATAAATCAAAATTTAACTAACTTAGATAATTAACTAAAATACAATGGAGATAACTAAAACATAATCAAACATAGTCAAATTTTATCATAATTGTGAGAATTACCATAATTAATGGAAATAGAGAAAAATACAAATTCTCCAAACTTGAAACATTAAACAAACAACAACCATTAGTATTTTTAAAAAATTAAAACTAATTTTTCAAAAAAAAATTAAAAATACTATTCTAGATTTGGACGGCAGCCAAAAACTAGTGAGACCAGCAGCTCGCTGGCCGTACTAGCTTGCACCAGTATAGTTGGTGCAACCAACACCAACTGGCTACGCACCAGTTTGTTACTGGTGCACGGCTCACCAACCATTTTAAAGTTCAAAAAAAAAAAGAAAAAGGGGAAAAAGAATAAAGCCTTTTGCTTTTCAAAGTGTGTCTAAGTGGGGAAATAGGGAAGGTAGGGCTTTATTTTCCCACCCAATAATTTGCAACAAATTAAATTCATTGCAAATTATTTTTATTTTTTTTCATTTTCTACTTTTGCAATGGATTTGAATTCAACACAACACTGTTGTTTTGTGATGGATTTTGCCATTGCAAAAGTTGTAGCTTTGTGACGGATTCAAATCCATCGCATAACTTCATATTTGCGATGTATTTTTTTGTTGCAAATGTTTTTTCATTGTTTTAACCTTTTGCGATGGAAATTTTTTTGACAAATTTCCATTACAAATTCCAATGAATTTTTTCTGTCGCAAATTTTTGTCACAAAAAAATAGTTTTTTCAATAGTGTATATCAGATTTTTATAGCTCAAATGGCATTAAATACCAGCTTTTCTATGTCAAAGCCTCCCAACAAAATTTTGTAGTGGAAAGAAAGCACCAACGCTAGCTAAATATAGCTCATACTTTCTACTTTCAGTCACACATTCCTTTAATCTTCTAGGGCAAATGTATCCTCACATCTTAATATCTAATCAATAGAACTCCATCTTGATTGCAGCACAACAAGTCTCCCAATGAGTTACTTCATCATTTTCAACTTGATTACTACCATCTCAAAATATTTGGCTGTCTCACGTATGTCTCTACCCTGTACTTCCATAGACCTAAATTTGATCCATGGCCCACTCATTGCATATTCTTAAGTTATCCACCTATAACTAAAGGCTATAAGCTTTACAAATTGGCAAAGAAACATATTGTTAAATCTAAACACATGATCTTCCATGAACATATCTTTGCTTTCCAACGCATTTCACCCACCACTTCAACTCCTTATCCTTTCAGCGTGTCATTCTCCATATTCTAATAAATGCGAACATCCTTATTAAGCATCCTTCCACTAATAATCAGTCTCTATCTTAGTCTTTCTCTCATCAATCTTTTACATGTCCTCCAAGGCCTCGTCGTAGTTCTCCTATCAGAAAGTCCACAAAATAAAACTTCCCTTTTACTAGAGAGATTATCATTTGAACCTCCTATAGTGCAAACCCTCTCTTAATCAATGTCCTTATCCTATCTTGAAGCACTTATCCTATGTAATGTTCTCTCTTTTATCTAGATATCTCCTACACAACATCTCAGCTCAATCTAAACCACAAAATTACAACCAAGCCTCCAAAATCTCTGCTTGGTGTGTTGCAATGAGAACTAAACTACAAGTATTAGGATCTAATCACACTTGGTCAATCGTTCCATTTCTCAAGGTAAAACTACTATTGTATGTCGATTGGCATACAAGTTAAATTTCAATGCAAATGGCATTGTAGAAAGACATAAGGCCAGATCAGTGGTCAAGGATTTCACTCAAGAGCACAATGTTGATTTTTCAAACATATTCTCTTTGGTTGCTAAATTTACCACAATTAAAGTCTTGCTCACTCTTACTGCAATTCATCACTAGAATCTTCCTCAATTGGATATTAATAAAGCTTTCTTAATTAGAGACCTATTTGAGAAAATCAATATAAGGTTATATCCCTTATACATTACATCAAATACATTGTACTAAGCTAGTTTGGAGGTTGCACAAATTGTTGTGTGGACTTCACTAGGTGTAAAGACAATTGTATTCCTAGCTCTATGATACTCTCTTCAAAATGGGGTTTACTTAATCCCAAGCTGATCATAATTTATTCACACATAACTCAAGGTTTTTTTTCATTGCTTTCTTTGTGTATTTGGATAATATTCTCCTTGCTAGCCCATCTCCAGAAGATATTTCCATAATCAAATCATTGCTTCAATAATAGTTCAAGTTGAAAGACCTTTATGATCTGGAATATTATTTGGGACTAAAGATTGCTAAGTCATAGTCAGGCATCTTTCTTTCCAAAAGAAACTACACCTAAAAAATTCTTGAAAAAGCAAGTTTCTTGGCCTCCAAACATGCTCAAATGCCTCTTTATCTCAACATCAAATTGGACATAGAAGATAGTTTTTCTTTCAAAACCCATACCAGCACAGATATTTCCTTGGCGAGCTTCTATATCTCGCTCTATGAAGACATAATATATCTTTTTCTATGCACAAGCCTATATAATTCATGGTGAATCCTCACACCTCACAATTACTAACTACTCAACATAGGAATTTCCTCTACTCTTTATCTCAATTACAACTCTTTGCATATTTGAATGCTAACTTGGCTTCTTTCCCCTCCACATACAAATCTACCATAGGCTTTTGTATTTTCATTAGTAGTTCTCTCATCTCTTAAAAGCCTAAGAAGTAACCAACTATAGCTCACTCCATAGCCAAGCTATAATATCATGCCTTGGCCACCAAAATAACTAAAATAGTCTGACTCCAACAACTACTCGCAGACCTTCTATTATAACCTAGAGAGACCAAATAAAAACAATTAGGAAATACCCAAAAAGTAATTTAATGAAAGAAAACCAAGTTTAACATGGTTTGGTGATGTGTCTACTTTACTAGACAAAGAGATGAATTTTATTTATATCAAATCAAGTACCAAGTACAAATTCAAACCTAACAAATCTCATGAGAACATCGAACAACTTTGTTCTAACCTTCGTTAGAAAGAAAAATCTCAAAAACAAGCTAGAACTAATTTGAATACGATCATAAATCAAAAATAGGGAAAAACTAATTAAATATGAGTTTGGGTAAAAAGAAAAAAAGAAAAGTCATGCAATAGCATAATGCACAATCTGCTAACACACCGAGATGGGTAGTAGCTCCCATGCTTGGGCACAGGTCAATTGTGCTTGAGCGCTAGGTTGTTTGCCTAACTGGCATTGGGGGCCCTGCACACGCACCCAAGAATGCCTATTGCTGCTGCTCATTCATCATTTCTATACCATTTTCATCCCATCTTGCCATTTCTGCATCATATTTGCCATTTTTCACTATTTGTTTTCACCATTTCCATTATGTCTTGCAATGTTCACTATTTTCAACTTTAATTTTAAAGTACACTCAACAATTTCATATTCATCCTACTACCTTAACTTTGCTCTTTGGCGACAACTAGGTGGCTTTACACATTGCATCTAGCACTAACTTCCACAAGCGCATGAAGCACATGATGTGAGTTGTCATTTCATCCATAAAAGGCCTCAAATGGTACTATCAAGATGCTTCATATCCATTCTAACCACCAGCTAACTAACCTCTTCACCGAGGCTCTGCTAGCAATGCCTCTTTGTTCCTTGTTGTCCAAGATGTTCATGCAAAACCCTATAGTCCATCCTGAGGGAGAGTGTTTGAATAGAATGCATAGATCATTTATGTATAGCTAACTAGAATTTTCAACTATAGCTAGCTAGATCATTAATTATTTGATAAAGTTAGTTAGCATAAATAATCGAGTTAGCTAGCATTAACTATTCTAGATATGATGTACCAATTGTTCACTAATGAAAGTTTGCACTCTTCTTATCCATTGTTTAGTTGCTTGCATGCACATCATGATTCCTAACTGTTTATGAAGAATTAGACAACTCTTGACTTGATGGCTAAAACCTAGTTGTTTGCGCATCATTAGTTCTTTACAATAACAAATACTTTTAGTTGGAAAATAAAATAGTGTTAATTACCTAGACCTCCTTGAGGTTTGGTCTATCAACAACAAAGTCCACACATTTTAGAAAATTACCCTAGAGTTAACATATAGCCATTTAGTCAAATAGTTTTAATGAATTATCTATTTTACCCTTGTTCAAAAATTTTAAAAAAAAAAAGCAAAAAAAATTGGCCAAAGATTAAAATGACCTGACCTACCAAATTAACCAAACTGCCTAAGAATTGGTGGTAAAGAAAAGAGAAAGATGATTGTCATCCTTAGTCATCTTCTTTTCATTGGAAAAGAAAAAAGGAAAAAAAACTCATAACATCTCCCAAAACTCTTCCACCTCCATTCCCAAAGCCCAACTTTTTCCCATACCTATCTTTCTCTACTCCATTACAGAAGTTGATAGGCGGCCATTGGAGCCCCAAGCTTAGGAAAAGTTTATAGATACTAGGGTTTGCAACTTTGACAAAGGTATGATTTTTACCTCTAAAATGTGTTATTTTTGTTAAATCCTGTCATTAGGTTATATATTTCTTTGGAATATGTCGAAAAATACCATTTTTTCTATTTTTTATTGTAATGTATGGATGTTTTTTCTATTCTTTTGTGGGTTTTTGTTTTCTGCAAAATAGTGAACTTTAATTGGTATTTTAAGCATGTTTTAATTTGGACATGTTGAAAGATTTTAGTTTTTTATGAATTGTGTGATAAAATATTTGTTACTAAAGTGATTTTACCTATTTTAGAATGTTGGACTGTTTTGTTTATTATGGAAAATTAGATGTCGTTATATTATAATTATTAGAAAACCAAAAGGGGGGAAATGTATTATTTTACTAGTAGTAATAATTTGTGTTTTCTATTTGTGGTCACAAATACGGGTTCTAAAACTTTTAGCATTATTGTGCATTATTGAAACTAGATGCAAGGAGAGTTGGGGTTTTTGTTTTTTCTTTTTTGAGTGCTTGAGGGAGGGATGTGCTTGGAGGATTTGATAATGACAAGCCGTGGACCTTCATGACTAATAGACAGAAGGTATTCTATATTATGTTGTCTTTCTACCACCTAAATAATTTTTTAGGTATTTGTGATTGAGTTGAATACCTTTTTGGTTAGGTTTGTAAAACTTTAAGGGGTTAAATGTAATATTATATATAGAATTTTTTGAGTATGTTCCATGTTTGCAACTTAGATTGTTTGATTGTAACATTTGTAAAACATGAATGGATAAAGGTAAAATTATAACTCTTTGAAGGATGTCCATTTTATGTTTTTTTTTTTAAAAAAATTAAGATTTTTTCTTGATATTTATATACAAAATTGTAGATTTTTCTAAGTGTTGTCATCCGTATGCAAGTTTGATTGTGTCTTTGTTAGGTTTGTGAAATGGTAAGGGGATAAATGTAATACTAAGATTACCTTTAGGTTTTTTTTGTTATGTCTTACAAAGTTAAAGGGATTCTATGATATTATTTTTGACGTTTTTATTTCTATTGGTAGGGCCCCATTGAAGCCATCAGTGAGCTTGATTCCAATGCAATAAATAGGAAGTGCTGAATTTATATTTATGCCAATTTTACACAATAATTTCTAGGTATGCTTTTAAAAAAGTATTTTTGGATTGTTGTATGTTCTTACAATGCCTAAGGTTTCAATTGGGCAATATATAAGATTAAGAGGCATAGGCAGGCTACACATGATTGGTTGTTGGGAATTCCTATTCTGCTGTGGGCATGGCATGCTTTGATTCAAAACTTCTTGATTAATGTTTTCTTTTCATTTTGCAAAGAAAAAGTGACCAATCTATTCAGTTTGATGCTAATACCTCTTTGACTAACATTCTAAGAGAAATGAAAAAGAAAAAGAAGGCCAAAACCAGCTATGCATCTACTGCGAAACATGTGCACTTAGGGGGTGAAGGACATCTAGAGATGCTGTTTGAATCTATCCTTCTTGTTTCTTTAGTCAATGTGAATATTTGTGAAAAACTCTATGTTGGAGTCTATTTTTTTATTAGATTTGGAAGATTGTTTTAGTTAGATTTTTATTGGTTATGATTGGATTGTATACGATTTTGTAGCCTAAAATGGCTATTTTGTTGTCTTGGTGAATAGCCTAACTATATTTTGTTAGTATTTTGTATGATGTATCTATCAAACTTTGAATATATGAAAGATAAAATGTAAGGTTCCTGTAGTATTTATTGTTGTCCCAAAAATTTTAATCTTTTTTTATAGCATGTTATGCAGTCTTATACAAAGTTCAGAGGGGTATTTGTAATGTTCCAAAATTTTTATTCATAAAAGGATTATCATATTCAACTTATGTAATCCTCAAATATTTCTAGGGGGATAAAAGTAATGTTGTACAATGCAATTTAAGGAGATAAAAAAAATTATATTTTAAATATAAATTCAGACATTAAAAAAATCAAAATTGTTAGAAAGTTTCTCGTACTTTCAATTATGATGGCTTACAATATAGTAACAAATAAAACCTTTTAGATTTGAAAATATTACAAATAGGTCCAAGAGTATTTATGTCTCAAAAATAACCATAACAATTACCAAATGGCATTTCTGGATTTCCACTTAAAATGTTTATGATGTTAGCATTTTTTTCGGCAGAGGTTAATGGACTTTCAAAAATGTAAGATGGAGCAAAATGTTAAGAGGTATTAGTAATTTCTTCAAACCTTTGGGTTTTTAGGTAAATAGGCCAAACCTCAAGGGGGTCAGGATAATTAAACCCAAGAAATATTGAATAGTACTATGTTATTTTGCTTTCGATTTGTTGAAAAAAAAACATCAAAGATTAATCTAATCTCGAATACATACGTATGTGATTGCATAACATACTCAAAATTATGTTAGCTAATTATATATTGAAAGGGACAATAATTTGAGATCACATTTTTTTAGGTTATTAATGTATATTGTGGTTATACTTGGTGGTCTTACATTATTACTTTAAGGAAATTAAATGTTTGAGAAAATTATCTTGGAACAATCTATAAAGAAAAACAGCATACGATTTCTCTAAGTCCAAGTGAATCATATCATGTGCTCTTTGCTGAGGTCAATTATTGAATAGAGATCCTCAATGTAATACCCCAAATCTCTTTATGAATCATTATATATAGTAATAGTTTAATAAAATATATTCCTATTAGTAGTATTATCAATTATACCTCTAGAACTTGTTGACTTTCTTTAAGGCTAAATGTGATGCCATGGGATCCAAAATGAAAGGATGTATAATCTGTAGTGAGCTTCTGTCTTTTGAAAATATATACATATATCTATAATACTGAATGTTAGGAATGGTGGATGAACATAGTTGGTTTTTGATCATTAACATTTTAAGTTACTCTTCTTATGAAATTGAGCATGCAATTCATTTTGAACTCAAGCAACACTAATGCCATCTCAATTCATAGTACAAATGGTTATCTAATACACAAGTTTAAGCTTCAATAACTCATTAATAATTTTACAAGAAACTGCTAATTAGTAGTGATTGTAGTGATTGAAGATGTAGTGTTTATCTATTTATAATATTATTAAATAGGATGTCAATGAATTTATAGTGAATTTTAAGATAATAATTAAAGTGGTTACTAATAGTATTGGTTACATGTAGTTATAAATTTGTCGTACATTGAAGGTTATTTGACTTGACATATTAGTAGGTCATAATATATATATATATATATATATATTCTTTCAATATGTGAAAAGAGATTGGAAATGGGCAAAGTATGTTAGGAAAAAAAAATAATTTTTTTTGAACTAGTAATTGAATACAACCCTTTTGATTTGTGATTTTATCATTATAGTGATGGTTGATTTTGTGGTCCATATCTTGTTATGAGATAATTTAGTTTTGTAAGTTTTTAATATAGAGTAGTAATAGGGTTTAATATTATAGCATAATTTTTGAGCTTATATTTACATAATTGAATTGACAAAAATAAGTTAAATTTTATATTAGTCGGCCCAAACTATTTAATTTATTTCAATTTATAATAAATCTATAACTTACATATATATAGGTTTACAATTTATAATTGTGTTTTTATGGTTCAAGCGTAAAACGCAAGTGGTGGCTAATAGTAGCTGAAGATGGTGGTAGCAACAAGTGTGGTGGTAGAAAACTTCAAAAAGTGCACAGCTAAGAGGGAGAGGCATCGGACCAAAGGTGATAGCATGCAGCAGTTGACAACTAGATGGCAGGATTCAAGGCGAGCAAGTGGAGGAAGCAGCAGGGTGTGGTAGTACATGAAAAAATTGAGGAGAAGGGAAATAAAGAGGGGGAAAAGGACAAGAAAGGTGGAATTGGTATTTTATTTTACTTTTGAAAAGGAAATTCCATCAAAAAGCAAAAAATTTTCAAAAATAGATAAAAAAAATTATGTTTTCTCAATGGGAATTTTTTTGTTTGAAATCCATCTCCTTTGTTAACGGGAAAAATTCTCAAATAGATTTCAAATAGAAAATCCATTAGAAAGTTTAAGTGTAGGCACGGTAAAAACGAGGCACATTTCCTTCTAAAAATTCCACCAGAATTTTCAAATGGAAATTCTGTCAAAAATATGCCTTATTTCCCTACATTGTATGATTACTTATTCGATCGAATTTTCAGTGGAACTTCCAAACAAAAATTTGCATGAAAATATGGTGCCTTTTCCATTGCAAATTTGATGCAATTCCATTAAATTTTTTTATGGATGTTTTCTTTTGAAAAATTTCACTGAAAACATTTAAATTTCCTGTTATATCTAGGAGTTCCAACCTCATTTCTTCATTTCTTTGCTATCAAATACTTATTGTAGACTAGGAATTCTTGCTTGAATCCAGAGCTATAGATGTTGACATAAGGTGTTGAATGGATTGATGGAAAATTGTATTTTTCACACATTATGTTAAGCCATTACTCGATTTAGTGATCTATCAAGGTAAATTTCAAATTTAATCTTTTATGTTTTAAGAATTTGGCTAAAAGTTTGCAATCCCATCAAAACCGCTAATGTGACACATTGAAATGTTCAAATTTTAGGATTTTTTGGCTTGTTGGCTAAATGGATATTGATGTGCCCAGACGGTTTAAAATATGAAAGAGAGTGTAACTTGGCCAAAAATTTCATTTTGGTGGTAGAAGGGTGGAATTCAAAATCCACAACTCTAGAACAACTTCATTTTGATTATAGGTCTAATCCCTCACCAAAAACCTTCACCATCCACTTTCCATTCAAGCCACATTATGAATCAAGAGATTAAAGAATGCTCATTGTTGGTCAAGTGAAAATGGTGAAATTATGGGACCTAAAGTTGAATAATGAACCAATGTCGGTTATTGTTATGTGTTTTATCTTGATGCATTGAACTTTTTGTTTTGTGATTTTTCATTGATAGATACCTCATTATTCACAATAATGACTTGTTTTCACAATGTATCTTTTATGCTTTGCTTCTTTTGGTTTGCAAACTAGTATGTGTTTTAACTCAAAATATTTGATACTTTTTCTATTGGTTGAGTATAAATTGATAAACAAGACTAGAAATGGTGCTCACTTACATAGTTCCTATTGTTGGTAATGAGAATATGCTATTTCTTCATATTCTCAATCTAAAATGCAATATAAATGTTTGTGCTTTAATTTGTTGGCCCTCTGGTAGTATAGTCTTACATAAAATATGTGGATTAGATTAGCATTGCCATATCACATTGAATCTACTTTCTTTATGGTCCATAAATCCAGACAATAGCCACATCACATCGCCTGCACACTATGGACTTACATTTGTAGGTTATGCCATAATAGAAAATTTGGGGGTGGCCCCCCACACAGAATATTTAGAAGGTCAACTCATAGGTTTAACTAAGTTGAAATTAAAATTGCATGCTTGGGTGGACTAAAACAATTGTGCAAGCATGTTTTTTTAAGTAGACTAAAAAAAATACTATACTAGGACAGAAACTGGCTTGAATAATTGAAGAATAACAATTATCTACAAGATATATGTTTTCCAATCCACATAGTGTTAGGTAACTAAAAGTGTATGTAGATTTTGAGATTGAATTCTGTGGTACTTTTCCTAGATCACCTACGACTTAAAGAAACTAAGAACAAATTCATCTGGAACTAATAGCAATCCTTATTACAATTAATTTATTTGCTAACATCAAGTCTTTCAATTGAGAGCAACTTTCTCGTAGTGATTATGAAATAGGGAAAGTTTTAGATGGTGAAATTCATTAATTGTAAATTATTTGATGCTTATGTAGACAATGAGGTTGAATGGGGATGGCGAGATGACAATGAGAAGACTAATTGAGGGCAAAAACACACTGAGTACATTCTGAATAACAAACCTTATAGATAAGGGGAAAAAATACAATAGGTATGCTAAATATAGTAACTATTGGTTGTAAATATATGATTTGAGAAAAAAATGATAAATTGGAGAATAGAATTTCTGTAATAATGCAATATTATACTATTTTTCTAAAGCTCATGCAATATAACTTTGAAATATATTTCCTTTAACTCTCTATATTAATCTCTCATTCCCTTTTTCTTTTATATACATGTACAACTTTCATGCATCTCTCTTTCTCTATATTTTATTCTCATACATACAACAACAACACACACACACAAGCATGTATATATAAGCACCAATTATAGCAATTGAATGTGGCACCCTACTCAGGGTAACCCTAAGCTAAAATATTAAAATATTTCAAACTTAAATCTAGACCTGTAACACAAGCAATATGCTCATAAAATCGTTTTTTTTCAAAAAGGTTAATAAGCCTATCAGAGCATTTCCAAACTTATCAAACACACATAGCAGCGGAATTCAAGTTCACCAACTCCTCAAAACATTAAATACAAGTCATAATTCAATTTCTTAATAAAATATATATAGGCTTCAAGATATCATTTCAGTCCTGACATATCCCAATGTTGCTAAATCTAATTACATCATTCAAAGAAACCAATTCTATTACATGAAGTGCTTCTTCATTCCCAGCATAAACTTTACTTCTTTCACTTAACCCTTTCTAAGAGACAAAGACAGGGGTAAGTTCGAAGGACTTAGTGAGGGATATCATGATAGTAATTAAAAGAACCTATCGAGGAAGGATCATCTTAATAGTTATAATTCAACATCAACACAAGTGCAAGTACGAACAAGTAATGCATATGACATATACATTTCAATAGATCCAGAGAAGACAAGCTTAGCAGAATAAATCTTATTCAATTCAATCGATCATACTCAAATATGACAACTTGATACCCGATAAATGTCTAGGAATAAAACATCACTAACAGACGGAAGATGCCCAAGAGTAGCTCTAGCACATCGCGAACAAATAGAAGATGCCTAAGAGTAGCCCTAGCACATTACTGATGTTCAAGAATAGCCCTAACACATTGCCCATACCTAAGAGTAACCCTAGTATATGGCTAATAGATGAATGATACCTAGGAGTAACCCTAGCATATCACTGACTGACTGAATACCTAGGGAATAACCCCTAGCATACACAAAATAGAATACCCAAGGAATGACCCTTAGCATATCATACTTACAAACAAGTATAAGAACCAAGTATAGTTGACACACATGCATAGGCGGTGATCCCTAGCGCATTGCCAAACCCTAAACAAATAAGTACAATTAAGCCAACGTGGCCATATAGGAACTAATAGGTATGCCAGCAAGGCATACAATAACAAGGCAAGATAAGAATAGATACCAATCAAGAATAAATAAAAGACAAGACAATAGAGAGTTCAAGGCACCAAAACAAATAAGTACAACTCATGTTAGAGTGAAAACGAGTACAAACTCGCACAGGGGTTTACAAGTCAAATAACAAACCAAGAACAAATCACAATCAAGTACAGATTTCAAGCAATTACGAGTAAATACAGTCAAGCAAGTAAATCCACATAGGGATTTTACCACAAGAACTGAACGATATAACAAGTCTAAGATAGCAGACCCTCACCTTACAGAAAGCTATCACAATCTACCGTCTATTGGTCCGCCAGACCTACTTCCTCTTTACCAAACTAAAATAGTATAATTACAGTCAAAATCTATATATGACTCCCATAATCACTATCATGCTTATCATTAATCCAATTTCACTAAATAACCATATTAACGTGATAGCTAAAGCTTAGACAGTGCTATTGATCCAATAATGACCAACAAGATCGATTATCTCCAATAAATCTCAATTTCGTATCAAGTTTAATAACTAGTTCTTAATTACATATTCTTTACCATCATAGCATCCAAAATTCACAATAAGGGTCCAAATTACTATCACTTGGTTCTAAATCCATAAATTCACAAGTCAAGGTTCAAATTCTTTAATAACCTCAATTAATCCAACTTATCATGCCATAGCAATATTCATGTCCACTAACTTATATATATTCCTTGCATAGGAATCTTAATCGCAATCCTCATATATATTCATTAGTATCAACCTCATGACATGAATACAAGCTTCAAATATACCAAGGTACAATCAATTAAAACTTTATCCATAATCCTCTATTACCCAAAATTGCTTATTGAAGCCTCTGAATCACAAAATAATTAATTTCGGCACTATTTTACAATCAAAAAATGGTTTGAAGGCTTCTTCAGTACGCTCATATTTGATTTGCTCAATCTGTTGAGTCTCCTTGCAGATTCAAACTTGGGTTCTTGGTTCAATTAATGCAAGTATATTTCTATTTTGCTAGAATTAACTTAGCTGCCAATTTACAATTGATATGGTGGAATGGAAGTTGTTTGACGGATTTAAACCCTAGTAGTTTGGAGAGAACTGGTGATGTCCATTTGCTCTTAATGTGATTTGACTTTGTAGCTTTTTTAGGTCAAAATTGGGCTTCTTTTAATGTCACATAACCTACTAATTAAAACAGATTTCACGTGGTCTTAATCATATTAATTTTGACACGATCAAAATTAATTCTCATGTGGGCCTGTCTTTGTTTGCAAGGATTTTCACCAAATCTACCATAATTTTGCCGAGGTATTATCGTGGTTAAAATTGAAACAGATTTTCCATGGTCAAAATGGTTCTTCACCATAGGCCTAATTGCCTTTTATGGATTGATTATTAATAGGCCGTAGATTGTGAGCTTTCTTATTGCAACCTTGGATTCCCTTGGGCTTAATTTCTTGTTGTAATTGGAAAAGCTATGTCGTATTTAATTTCTTTGCACTTTGATATATTGTAAAGGAATATAGTACTTCCTTGTTTAATTTCCTGCTTTACAAGATGTCTTGTAATTTTGATTTACTCGCTAATATATCTTGAACCTATTTTAAGTATAAACTAATAAAAAAGGAGATCCACTACAATCATTGAAATAAGGAGAAGGAACAGCCTTGGGACCGCCGTCACGCCGCCGCCGCCATGCACCACACCTGGAAAATCTCACCACCATTCGCAAAATGTTCCTCTTAGGCTCCTAATTCCAAATATCCAATCAATTTCAAATTTTAACACTAGGAAGGCCTTTAAAATCTACCCTAAAGTCTCTTCCACCATCTCTCACCGCTGCTTGTTTCTCTCTATATTTCGTCACCGTTACCGCACCACTCTCCTATGCAAAACTTCCATGATGATCTCCAAGCTAAGATCTATCTAACCTTTATCTCAAAATCAAGTTTGGCTATCAAAAAACCACAAACCCACCGACCCACCATGAAGCACCACTCTCAAACTCTTCTTGAGACGGCTCCTTGCCACTAATTTTATCCAAAGCAAAATTGGCAAAGCTATCCCTGCAACTGCCATTCCATCTTTTGGAGTGCTTCATTTTTTCTTCTTTTTTCTTGTAATTACAAATTATTTTTCTAGCAGTAATGACCCAATAGAAGGAAGGCAAGAGCAAAACTAATGCTATACATACAAAAAACAATAAAGGGACAGTAAGAGCACAAGAACCAATAATGCTTGATGCAAAAAATAATCATAAATAAGATATATATATATATATATATAGTTTATTTTTTATGAACTTAAATATTCCTCCAGCAATGAGGAGGACTATTCTAATCAAGTATAATTTGAGGGAAGATTTAGATATTGAAAAAGAAGATTTTTATTTGATGATAATATAGACAATAAAGCTGAATAGGTAGGATAATAATGATGATTAAGAGGATACAAAAGGTAGGTAGCCAATTGGTAATAAATTGGGAAGTTTGTCTAGAGTTGTGAATTTAGTGGATAGTGACGATAACCTTAAAAGTGCAAATGGTTCGGATGATGAATCAAAATTTTCATTTTTAAGCTTGTATGCTTGCATCATTCTTGCTTTAAATTAGGAATGATATTTATATTTACCATTAAGAAAGAGCTGAGGATAGCTATATACTCTTTTACCATTAAAACTAAAGAAACATAAATATGTACTAAAAGAATGACAAACTAGGGATGCATGTAAAGTGTGAGGACAAGGAGTGTCAGCAAAGACTTCATCCTACAAAGCGTTATGAATGTACTTAATTTCCAAGTTAGGGATATTTGCCTAAGCATAAATATGCCCAAACATTCCTGGAATGCCTTAGCAAAGTCTTATTATTGATTAGGTGCAATTAATATACCAACTATTTTCTTTACATGCTTGGATGTCTCAGTATCATAAATTTGACTCTGATCTAAAAAACGAATGAAACAGTTCACCATATATGCTACTAAGAAAATGAGGTGCAATATACCAACTATTTAGGCACCAGAATCAAAAAGAAAAGTTAAACATCCAAGCATTTAAAAGTAAATATTATTACTCAAAAACAAATTGGAATAGAAATTTAACAATGACATTATAAATATGAGTCACAACACAAATTACAATCATGTTGATTTTGCTTTGAAATTTGGGCCAAATTGACAAGAACTAAAAGAAATAGGGCGAAACGAAGCAAAGTGGTTGAAATGTACTCGAGGAGCACACCCCAACATGCACCAACAAGACCCCGCACATTGTGGCATGAGACAAGCGTGCCAAGGCTCACAATAGCACGGGAATAAGGGTGATGTGCCCCCAGGTGCAAGGTTGTGCTCACTTGAATGCACAACGTATTGTAATCAGTGTTCAGGAGCAAGATTGCTGCACACGAGTGAGCTGCACACTGGAACAAGGCAGCAATATAGTAGCAAGAAGACGCCCCCATGCCCAATCACAAGGAGTGCCATGCCCGGATGGGCGGGCCATTGGAATCCTACACCCTAGTGCAAGTTGTGCACACCATGGCGTGCAACATGACTAATTTTTCAGCCCTTTCTCAACCAAGACAGAAACGTGATTACCATGGCTCGCAGCGCAAGTCTAGTTGGACTAGGACTCTACTTCGCAGGTATTTAATCAATTTTTTCTTTTGGGACTAATTACAACAGATAAAACATAGGTGATTCTAAACTGCTTTTGAAATGGTTTCTTGAGATGGTGCTTAGAACAAGGGTGTTTGGTGTTCACATGAGAATGTGGGACAAAAGTTTGTATTTGCACTTTGATTTGAGATCAATAAATTTTTGTTTTTTTTTTTTGTTGGGTAGATTAAGCACATCGCCAAACCATGTTAAATCTTATTGCCAAAATTATATTTAATTTTCTTTACTATTATTTTATAGTTAAGATTGGATCGTTTCAAGATACAACAATTCAGAAAACCCAGTGCTAATTTTGGAACAAGCATCTAGAGACAAGCATCTCGGTATGCAGGGATAAAAATTTTATATTATTGGCAAACTTTCATTCTTCAAAGTTCGTCTTCTCCTGAAACGGCTTCTACATCACCTGCCACACAAAATACGTTAAAATCCTCAACGAATTTCTCATTTCTTTCCCTATGTAATTTATCAATTTAAAAGCTAGTGGTCATCATTTTCAGGATATCAGTACGTTTAATTGGGGTCATATTTTTATTAGTTTAATGAGCATTAATCGGACTATACATAAGTAGAATATGGTGGACTACAAATCAAATGGATGCACATACATACATATATATATATATAAGCCATTGGTGCAACAAACTTGTGATTTCTCATGGTCAAATTAAGAGACATGCATGGCTCAGTGCAAATGGCCATTCAATTTACAAATAACATAATCCCACTGCAAATATGTTTAAATAGTGTATGCTTCTAATGTATCGAAAAGGATATTTGCTACAAATATAGCAGTAACCAATTGCTCAAAGAGTTTTCAATTAACCAAAATTTGTTGAGAGAAGCTTAATTTGAGAGGACTTCTGTTATTATTCAAGTTAAATCATACGCTTTCTAGTAGTATTCAAGGAAAATTGTAACTGTGAGATAATTTGGAGAGATTTAGGAGCAAGCGGGAAAATTGAGAGAGAAACTAGAGAGTTTGATTTTCATTTACCCATTCGAAACTGAGTCATCTATTACTATAGTGAGCCCCTCGGAGTTATTATAAATCCAGTTTTTATGTAATTCATCATTGTTTCTTAGAACCGAGTTTAGATTGTAACTTCCCATTTGTTTTTGTAGTTTTTGTTGCCTTAATTAATTTAGTTATATTCACACACGCATGAACATAGAAAAGATAGTCTTTGAATTGACAAATTAAAACTGAATGTGAAATACCTCTTGAGGCAACGTAGCAGACTTGAGCTTCCCTTCAACCCATGAAGAATGGACAGAAAGATCAATGCAACATGCCTTTTTCTCCACAGAAGCCAAAGCTGAAGGACAGTCAACTAGCTCAATCCAGTGAATATTTAATGAAGGGATCTGCTTTAGTTTGTAGCAGTGCCTAATGATTAGTCGCTCTAGGAATGGGAAGCAGCGCTTACCATGGCCTCTCCAGTGCACCAGATCAGCTTCTTCAAGCAGCAGAAATTTAAGCTGCAAGAATTCCGATTTATGTGTTACCCGCTCTGACCCTCTAAAGGCATAGTTTCGCAATTTGAGCACTTCAACATTCGGCAGTTTAGCAATTATTCTCATGTCTTCCCATGGATATCCAAGCCCACTCAAACTCAACTTTGTAAGACTGGACGGGAAGATTTTAGCTGGGGGGACAACAACCTGAGAATTTGGGTGTGGATTCACAACACATTTAAGTGATTCAAATTTGTGGAGATGGGAAAGATCAAAACAGAGTAAGTGTTGAGTAGCATCAGGCGCCAAATCAATTTGAATTCCTAATTTCTTTAGATCTGGGATTCTTTCAAGGATCTCCTTGCTACACATGTCAGGACTCATAGCTGAAAGTGTTAAGAGGTGTGGTAAGAGAGCACTAACACAAGGATCAGGAGGTAGCTTCCCGGGACTTGAAGATGCCTCAATTCTTTCATATCCCAAATCTCAACAGGCAGCAGAAACGATGAATTAGCTCTAGAAGGTTTGACGCTAAGACGTCCATGAATGATAAAGCACTCGAGGTTCCAAAGGTTGGATATAGAAGGACATTTCCACTACAAGTGAGGGCTACGTACCTTAAATGAACTAGTTTTAGCACTTCAATTGGGAACTTGTAGAGACGGATTGTAAGAGCATCCAGTACCCTGAGCAACCTCAAACTGGAACATATTGGTACTGGATATTGATGGTATGGACCGGTACAGAGGAGAGAATGCGCCATTGAAATGGGTTCCATTGAGGTATGCACTTCTTTGATACCAAATAAAGCATTGCTATGGACACAAAGCCGTCGCTGGTTTTTTATTCCATGTGTAAAACTAGTGGCATAACTATTTTTGACATGGAAGAACTTTTCCTTTCCAGCATCTCTCTTACACAGATGGCAATAGACAGATTGGATGCTGCAAGTTTTGATTCCATAAGTGGAGCTCTGCTGATGGACCAGTACAACACTTGTGGAAGCAAGCTCCTTCAAACATTCAAATATTATATTAACAACTCAATAATTTGGACCAAATTCAAAGAATCTCTAACATGAATTCCATCAAATAGTATTTCAGTCCTATCTTATATCTTTCCATTTGTTGCTTTGACTAAACATGCATTCCCAAATTTTATAACAAATTTGGTTTATTCTATGGATATAGGGTTATATAAATACCTATTTTATGAGATATAATTTTAATGTAAGGTGTAAAAACATAAAATGATCAATATATGCAACATTAATTAGGGACACTTGATGGTAGAATTACAAAGCAACTGTGATAGATTTGCTACAAACTATGATCTTATTTAAGTTTAACTAAGAAATAAGATTCACTATATATAACATATTAGAATATTAGCTACAATTCATAATTGATGTTAAAAATTCATAGCTTAGATATGAAAATTACTTAGTTGAATTTGAAAAAGATACTTTTGTAGCTAACTATTGCTATGATCAATTCATAATTCATGATTATTGTTCCTTATATATATATATATATATATATTAATTGATATAGAGTTAATATGAAGCTAATTAGTTGCGCTTTCTACAAACATGACAACAATTGGATAGTTAATAATTTTTGTAGCATTTTTATTAAAGGTTGCATTTGTCACAAAAAATTTATAGATATAATTTGTAGTTGTAGGTACGAATTTAATTTTATAGCAAATATATAGTTTTGTTAACAGTGATTAAAGGGTAATAGCCTGTTCCTGAAGCAAGATCTTTTAACTCTCTTTCCATGATTGTGCATTCCATTCATCCCCATATATTGTTAATGTTTTTCTTGGATTGTCTATATAAATTTTTGTAACAGGAAGAAAAACGACTAAAAGGTTACAACAGAAAAAAAAAAAAAGAGCAATTTAATAACAGAAAGTAAACAATTGATAGGTTGCTTCAAAAATTTAAGCCGCCATGGAAGATTCAAGAGGAAGAACATCATAGTCAAAAAAGAGGCACACACACAAAAAATAAAAAAAATAAAAAAAAAAGAAGGAATAATTTTGCGGATAGTGTCTCAAAAGTTATAAACCATAAAATTTGATACCATAGTTAATTGAGGTTGATGTTCTAGTTTAGTTATGATACGATTTGATTCTGAGAGTTTATATTTGACTTAGACTGTATTTTGATTGTTATCTCATCTTGTTACCTCTATAAATAGGAGTGTTCCTCAATTATTTGGTAAAATAACTTGCGTAGAACTTATGGAGATACTTTGGAATCTCTTGTTTGTATCACTTTCAGAGGAGTAATAAAAATCATACCACTTACGACCTATGAATGTTGCCCAGGTTTGGGTGAACCATATAAATCATCGTGTTAATTTTCTCTGCAAACTAGTAGCAGAGATGATTGTCCGTTTATCCTTGATCCTAGGGCCATGTTGCGGACGGCGTCCGTAAACACAAACACGTACAGACTTCGTAGATACCATGTTGGGGAAAGAAAGGATATAGACTGGTCTGATGTGAAAGGTATTAGAAGTTGTGTAGATTTAGTCACTTGCAAATTGGTTCCATGAACTAGTCGCCGTCATGACAGTTGTGGATATTTGGTTGTGCCCTTCTAATTGTTGTCCTGATTTTGTGGATAGGTGGAGAGACATTTTGAAAGATAAGTTTCACAAATGCATAATTGACCAGGTATATCACACGTTGTCAACATGGTGAGTTGGCCTTTGAGTCATCCTGAAGGAACGTTGGCAAGCTATCAAGTGTTCGAAGCACTTAAAAGAATACTGTAAATCCAGCGCTTCTATATGATAGTATCAAGAATTCATTTGAAGTTAGAATGCTAAAGTGGTGGATGCTTAGGATAATTTCATCAATGAGATGTAAAAAAATGGCTTAGTTAGAGGTCTTTCGAGGTGGGGAGTTATATCTTTTGATGTATTGTCTTGTAACTTGATTAGAGAAAAGGCGAGCATTTATTTGGTTGTGTTTCAAAAGTCATAGATCAATAGAATTTGGTATTCTAATTAGTTGGAATTGGTATTTTGGTTTGATTAGAATAGATTTGATTTTTAGAGATCAAATTTGACTAGAACTGTATTTTAATTGCTGTTCCATCCTATTACTCATATGTATAGGAGTATTCCTTATTTATTTTGCAGAACCACTTGAGTAAAATTTATGGAGATATCCAACCACCTATCACTCATGGACGTAATTCGAATTTGGATGAACTATGAAAATCCTTACATTATTTATTTTACGCTCTCAATTTTGTGTGTCCTTTTTTCTTAATAGATTTATAGATGATTTGCTTCCAGAATTATAGGAGTGAAGATTACTCAATTCACATAAATAAGCATCAGCAACATAACAAGAAACCAAGTCTCACAAGTCAAATCTATCGACTTACCCACATGAAATAAACAAGGTGAACACTACTGCTAAGAGCAATTAATTTTAGTGATTAATTTCTCATATCCCTGGACCATATCCATATAATTACACAAGATTCGAATTTTTGCACAAGTTTAAATCTCATATGTGTATCAAAGCAATTTAATCATATTGCCAGTTAGTGACATTTTTTTTTTTTTATGCCATCTAGAAAATTATAGCTACAGAATTTCTTTTGATGGCGTTAAGATCTTTCATATCAGGCCATTCTAATTAACTTTACTAACATAGTTAGTATGTGCATGTGCATATTCTACTCTAAAATTCTTAGAATATTGATTAAAAACACACACACTAAGACAATAAAGGAACAACAAATGAAGTAACTGGAAGAAGTAGTAATGAAATGAAAAGATCAGTTCAAGGCATAAATAAATTGGGTTCCCTTTAGTGTTGAATTCTTTGTTGTCTATATGCAAATAGAAGTCAGAGTCCAGTCAAAAGATATGATGAATCTTCAAAAATCCTCAACGTGTGGTAGAAGAAGAACTTCGAAGAAGAACTTCTACAAACTTGGATGTTTCCATAGTCACCTTGTTTATCAAAAGTGCTCAAATTTTTTGCAAAATTTAAAAGAGTACACAAGTGTAGATAAAAATATATTTTTGAGTTTTTTTTTTTATTTTTATTTCAAAGTACAGTGAAATAATAATAGAAAATTATATTAACCCCTTCTAAAAGAGGCGCATTGTTAAAAAAAATGACTTTTTAGAAAACATCTTTTAACTTTTTTGTTTATTTTTATTTCAAAAATACGCAATTAACTAATAATTATAAACAATAATATAGCTAAAAATTCTTACATGCACTAGGCGTGAAAACATCAAGTTTGATCGAATTAAATCATATCAATAGTGGAATCTACATTGTGCATACTTAATTTATCGTCAACATATATATATATATATATATATATATAATATTTTCCCACCTAATTATGCATATAAAAATTTCTCGGCGTTACCAATAATAGTTGATGGGGTGAGCAAGTTGCTCTTTGTTAAATGATATATATATATATATATATATAAGCAATAAGGGTTGGTCAATTTGTGATGCGCAGGTAGCGGCAGGTACCACCTTAATTTTCTGCAAATAAAGCTTAAATTAATCTAAATCCCATTCACTTGTGATATCTATATACATAATGGAAAATGATCCTGCACAAAATGACAAACTTTCGATAGTTAGAGAATAAAAAATTGTAAAGCCTTAGAAGATTGATGTTAAAATTATATACAATTTAAAATTTACTCCTCCAGGTCTGATGATGCACATACCTAACTAATCATATCACAAAGTTTAACTGCACGTGCCTTGTGATTCGTAGTTTGTACTCAAGAAAGGTGCAGGTGAAGCCAAACTAAATGAATTTACACAAGAATAGTTTCATAAATATTTGTACTCATGAAAGAAATTTTGAGGCTAGAGTTGGGGAAAAAAATTCAATTTCTAATGCTTAATCCTAATTTTCAGTTTCACAAATAAAACAGTAGTTGAATATAGGTGTATGTATTCACATCCATCAATTACTTCTAACTAACATAATAGCAACGTATATTCGCTTGATTAAATTAAGTACAATAAATTTATAATTTTATAATTAATTTATTGTTCTAATAAATTTAATATTATTTTTTTATATTCAATTAATAAACCACTATTATTTTTTTAAAAAGTATTATTTCGGACAGTTAACTACCAATGCTGAATAGTGTCAATTAGAATAAAAATAATACGGTCTATTAATATTAAGTAAAACTTAAAAATATTGCTATATTTTTTTATAATGTCATATCAAGATATCGGATGCAAATTTTTTATAAAGTATAAATAATAATAGAACTATATTATAATAAAAAAATAAGACAACAAAGTTTCAAGTTATGAATCATGCCAAGGCACGAGACACAAATATTTTAATAAATAAAAATAATAATGAAATCCTAAATTTCAAAAATAAATAATTAAAAGATTTGAATAATATAACTTTCCTATGAATTTTCCAATAGAAGTTCGTAGGAAAGAAAAAAATATTAATTCAAAATATAAAATACCAATGGAATATCCCATTGCTAATCTGTGGAAAAAGTTTCAACAAAAGTCCATTAGAATTTCACTAGAAAATACTTGAAAAAATTCATTTCCTGATGAAAATTTTCGATTTTTCCTCCAAATATTTCATTGAAAAATGGGCAACTCATTTATAAATCCCCAAACCCACTTTCACTTTGGCATTTAGTCCTCACCCATGTTTTTCTTAGTTTCGGCTCCCCATGTAAAGTTTCAATTTTGACTTCATTCCCCACCCACTTAAAATGATTGAAATGACCTTAGTTCAATAGTGTTCTTTTTTTTTTTTTCCTTTTCTTATTTCCTAAACCCTGCTATCTGACACCCCATTTCTCTCTCTCTCTCTCTCTCTCTCTCTCTCTCTCTCTCTCTCTCTCTCTCTCTCTATTTTCTGTTCATCTCCCTATGGCGGAAGAAGCTTCTTTCTCTCTCTTTTTTTTTTTTTTTGCAATCGGCTACAACATACTAGCAAGAAGCAAACCTACTTTGTCTCTATTTATTGCTGCTTTATTTTGAGGTGGAATGTATTAATTGCGTGTGGAAAAAGGTAAGAATTCATGAATTTGAGCATAATAAAAATGTCTTCGGGTGGCCCAGATGCTACAATGTAGCTATTAGAAAGTTGCGTACAATGGAAAACTCTATATTTTGTCAATTTATGAAGATATAAATTTGATAGAATTATTATTTCATATTAGGAAAAAATAGCTTGGAATTAGTTTCGAGCTCAATAAATTGCAATATTTCATTCCACATCAAAAAATGTATGTCATGTTGGAAACTGATAATGATATTCAAAATATGATTCGATTGCATATTTTGCTTAAAATGGGCATCGATGATATGAAGCTTTGTAACGCCCCTAAAATTTTTATTCTAGAAAATAAGAATTTAGAAATTAAAATATTAAGTTTGATAAATTTTGGGGCTCAAAAAATAAATCAAAAGGACTCAATTGCAAGAATTTTATAAAGTTTGGGGTCAATTTGCAATTTACAGAAACTTAATTGGATGATATTTTCAAAAGTTGGGGTTTGCATGGAATGAATTATAAGTTAAAAGGTCTAATCTTATGCAATAAGATTTTTTGGGGACTTGATTGAAGAAAGGCCAAATCTTGTGGACTCAATTGAATGAATGAGGTCAAAGTTTGGGACTGAATTGTAATTTTAAAAAAATCACATTTTAAAAAATTGATCAACTATTTTCTTCACCATTTTTCGCCTCCAATCACCAAGAGCTTCCCCTCACCGACAACTTCCTTCCGGCCACCAAAACCAATCAAATTATATACCATTCTCTTCCTCTCATTGTGTGGAACACGAATATACTATTTTCACCCAAAATTAACTGGTATAGTGGCCAAAATTTGAGACCAAAAATCTAGCCACGGCAGAGGTAGTAGGTTTCCATTTTTCGACGACTTTTCGCGGCAGACCCAAGTACCATTTTGATAGGTTCAATTCGAGGGTCACATCGATAGATCCACCTTGTCAAACAGACTACTAGAGCGAGAGGAATTTAAGAAAAACCACACAGCAACGTTGTTGGCGAGCTAGTGATTTTTCGGCAAATTAATCGACCAATTAACATCTAATTCAAAAATTAGTTTGAAGGTTTGTTAGAACATAGAAAAGCGCATAGTTTGGAGGTGTCACAACCTAATTCCAATGACAGCGCATAGCAGCAGCAGCAGTCTGACGGTTGACTACTAGTCTGATCATGACAACGATCGAAGTGCATGCAGGCTAATATCATGTAATGATTTGGCCTTGAGTTCAATCAATTGAATAAATACCACCTAATCAAACAAGTTGATTCCTGATTTAATTTGAGTAATTCATTAGGTTGATTTCTGATGTAAATCATGCCAATCGAATGAAAACTATGACTATTAAGTGAAATATGTTATAAGACTTTAGTGATAAGTGATGCATGGACCTTAATTCGATAATAAAATATTAATATATATTGATTGAGTTAATTGAAGTAGTTGAGAAGTCAAAATTGCAAGAAGGGAGCAGGACTTGAATATTTTGAATATATATGTTAAAATGAATTAGAGCTGAGTTAAGTTGATTTCATCAAAAATTATGATCTTAGACCTGATATAGGACATGCATGAACTATTATATGAACTTAGTAGGCCTAGATTTGTGTTATTATATGATGATTGTAAGTTAATTGAGTTAGAAAAACCCTAAATTTGAAAAGTTGGACATTAACGATATTGATTGGGGTTATTTGAGCTAATTGGTCCATTAATATTAATTTAAGACACTTCATGAGGGTAATTATGTAAATAAGAAAATAATTGTATCTATAGCTCATATCATTAAGAACCCTATAATTTTTATTAAGTTAGTAGCATTATTGGTGTATTTCCTAAATGATAATTCTAGGCGAATTCTAATACTGAATTAATTGGGTATTTATTAATTTTAGGCAGATAGTATGTAGCAAATTATAATTATTGAAGCTTCTTAAAGTTGAATGTGGCTTTTGATAAGTAAATCACTCTCATGGCTAGGTAACAAGGAGCTGAAAACGGCGGATCAGTAGGCTATTAACTGTAGCTGCCTTCTGAGGCTTTTAGAGATAAAGATCTAACCTCTTGGGCATTTGCTTATATGCCCAGTGAGGGTTTGCCAATCTGTCTCCTTCTTATACTTATTTGTCGCTATGATAAACCCCTATGAGGGTTAAACTTGTTTCCATTTTGTAACTGCAGCTTGGTTATTATACTTCATGAATTGTTTGAGATCTTAATTGTTATCTGTTACTTGTTTCGTAAACCCCAATGAGGGTTATTGCTTGTTTCTGTTCTAGTGTCTAGAACTTTTATTATGATGTTCGATTTCTATCCCTTATACCACACAACCTTGCCGACTGACCCCATATTTCATGTTAAGCTGTTTATAATAATTTATTTCTTTGATTTTTGCTTCTAGTATTAATCCATGAAATCAATGGCCTTGTAGGCATACATGATTATAGAATTTATTTATAGATACTTGTACGAAACGTCTATTTTTGACCAAGTGCCAATCCCAATGGAATGCTTGGATTACTATACTAGATTTATACTGTTGAATTGGTGATAACAACAGTGTTATTGGCAAACTTAGTTTGTGATCTTGACTTTGGGCAATCGAGGGTTAACTGTGGCCTAAAGCTTGATCAATAAGGATTAGTCCCATCGATTCGTGAGGTTGCAATCTTGTCTTCAAGGGAAACTTGATTGATGAGGATTGAATTTACTGATTCATGCTGTAGCAATTTGGTGAGTTGGCCACTTGTTGAAGAGATATAAGAGGATAGGTCATCTTATGATTGAGGTAATATAAGGGGGTAGGCCATTTTATAGTTGTATCGAGGTGATATAAGAAGGTAGGCCATTTTATGATCGTATCAAGGCAATATAAGGGGGAAGGCCATTTTACAATTGTATTGTTAATACAAAGTCAAGTTGATAGAAAGGGGTTAGCCGTTTTACGGTCGTATCATTCATATAGAACTGAGAGACACAAAGGGAAAGGCCATTATACAATCATACATGTAAGAAATACTATTATCATTGATTTTATAAAAAAAATTTATCTAGCTTGCTTTATAAAACTGATCAAAATCCTAGATTTTGAACTTGAGATTTTCATAGAACAACGTGTGCACTAGGTTTTTCAAAACTAATCTTATCTATGAGTTTTGAAATCTTCTATGAAATATATTAAATGTGAAATGACCTTTTATCAGTATGGGAAAGCATTAAGTTAACTCACAAAGTATTGTACAAGAAATGCCCAATTTTGAATTTAGTTCGTCAATCCCATACTCTTTCAGATCTCCAATACCCAGATGTCATGACTTATGTTTTAGTTATCCAAATTTAGAATGAATGTTCTTTTTACATTTGTATATTGCATTCCATTTCATTCTGATTCTTCCTATACATGAAAATGCTTGCCTCATTGAGTCATTCGAACTCACCCTACTACATTATTTTGATTTCTTTCAAACAAGCGTAAATGGTGACCGAGGTCCTCAAGCATGAATGCATTTTGTAATATACTAAACTTTTGGTTGTATATATATAGAACTCCATGTATGTTAAGTTAGTTTAAGATGTTGTGATATGTCATGAATGTTCATAAAGGCATGAGATTGTAAATGTTATGTATTTGGATATTTTGCCCAGAGTGTGTTAAGTTAAAGTACTGTGTATTTCTTAAAGGATTTGAAGGGAAATTTTATAGGCCCATTGTTTCCTACAAGCAAAATATTAAGATTGAATTGGTAGCACCTCAACTTAGGTGCCGTCTTGAGAGGGAGTGCTACAATGGTTATCCTAAAAATGAATCAAAAAGATGCGGAAGGAAAATCTATTATACGTATTGGTAAGTTTCTTCATATTTTCATTGCATTACTTCTTTGTTATATTTCCGATGTGTTTCAATTGGTACCTAATTGTTATATGTTCTTCCTCCTTAATAAGATACTTTATTTATATATTATCATATTTTGTAGTCCACTAATTAATACTAGATTAGTGCAATTTAGTACTTCCACTCTTATACTCAATACTTCTACACAATCTGTGCACACTAGTTGTAGGAGTTTTGAAATGATAGATCATAATAAATTTTGTATTGTGGATTTACATAAATTGTGTATGTTGTAGAATAAAATGGTAGACCACATTGCAAAATGATACAATGCTTTGGAAACAAGCTTGTGCTTCCATTGAGTAAAAGTCACTTTCCTATTATCTAATGCAAATTGATACAGCAACAAATTAATTTACCGTTTTATTGTATATTTATACTTGTATTACCATTTTTCATTACTTATTAAATAATATTTTGATTGATTTTGTTTCTCTTCAATTAGGAAAAAGATGATGCAAAGACAAAGATTAAGAAAATGTATTACAAATAGAAAGTGTACACATGCTTATTACAATTGCAAAGTTCATCCTTGTCTGGAGGATATGTTAAGTCGTAGCATTTATACTATATTGTATTTTAAGCAGAAAATTTTTATAGAATTTCTTGTGTTGTATACTTTGTAAAATATGAACATGTTGTACTATTGTTTTAATGTGAAAGAAATCATGAATGAGTATTCTTTTTAACTATTGAAAAGGTTTACATTGGAGCTATTATCCAAATTTATTATTCATTTTATTAGAAAAAGTACCTAGTTTTGGCAGTTATGTACTCCAAAACTGCATTATGTATTTAATTTGTTAATGTTGTGTACTTATTTTTTATGTTTATGTACTTGCTTTTCCGAAGGCTGAGATGAGGTTCAATTTAATGTGTGCAACAACATATAAGACACTCCAATGCAACAAAACTATGGTTTGTTGAAGAAATAGTTTGGATTCGCATATGTTGAAATGGTTTGGAATGCAAACACCTACATTGAAACACTTGCGCTTTCATTTATAGTAGCGTGAAATTGTTCATGGATGTTACCAAAAATCCCTAATGTGCTTATAATGACACACCATGGTCTTATGATCGCGCAATGGCTAGAATAGACTAAATTGAACTTGCTTTTCCAATGGCTGCAATAAAACTCAATTCAATGCGTGCAACAACAAATAAGTTACCCCAATGCAACAAAATCATGGTTTGTTGAAGAAATGATCCTGATAGTATTGTTCGGAGTGGCATAAACTATTAATGTATGAGCCAAATGTATACTCTTGACACCACCATGGAAAACTAGTGAATCTATCATAACTATATGAGTCCTAAGACTAATATGCATGGCCAGATTAAGCCAAATTAAACTCAATCACTTATGTGCTGAGAATGATACCAAAAAGCGGCAAACAAATACCTAATTTTAGTAGTTATGTACTCCAAAACTATATCTATTTACTTAATTTGTTAATGTTGTGTACTTAGTTTTTATGTTTATTTACTTGCTTTTTCAAAGGCCACAATGAGACTCAATTTGACACATGCAACAATGCATAAAACACTCCAATGCAACAAAATCATGGTTTGTTGAAGAAATAATCGCGATAGTACATTTTTTAATAGTTGGGAACTCAAACACCCACATCCTACTACTTGTGCTCTCATTCATAGTAGTATAAGCCATTAATACATGAGCCAAATGTATCCTCCTAACACCACCATGGAAAACTAGTGAACTTATCATGACTCTATGAGTATTAGGACTAATATGCCATGATCATACAATGGCTAGATTAGGTCGAATTGAACTTTATCCCTTTTGTACTGAGAATGATACTGGAAAACACCGAAAAAGTACCTAATTTTGGTTGTTATGTACTCTAAAACTACATTTATGTACTTAATTTGTTAATATTGTGTACTTATTTTTTGTGATTCGCTTACTTTTCCAAAGGCCACAATGAGGCTCAATTTGATGCATACAACAATGCATAAGACACCCCAATACGATAAAATCATGGTTTGTTGAAGAAATAATCAAGATGCTACGTGTTTTAATGGTTGGAAACTTGAGCACCCATATCTAACTACTTGTACTCTCATTCAGAGTTGTATAAAGCATTGGTACATAAGTCAAATGTATCTTTCTGACACCACCACTAAAAACTAGTGAACCTATCAAGAGTATATGAGGCCAAGGACTAATATGTTGTGATCACACAATATCCAAATTAGGCCACTCAATCCCTTATATGCTGAACATGATACTAGAAATTGGCAAAAAAAGTACCCATTTTTGTAGTTATATACTCCAAAACTGCATTTTTGTACTTAATTTGTTAATATTTTGTACTTCATTTTTGCATTTATGTACTTGTTTTTTCTGCATTCATGCATGTTGAGTTCTACTACTTATGTACTTATTTTGAGCTAACTCTAACATATATATCTTTACCAGCATCTATTTGTAAATAAATTTCTAAATTATACTATAAATTGTAAACACCATCCATTCTAATCATCTAAATACAAAAATTATAAATGTTACCTAGAAAGAATGTCAAAAATACTTAACTACAAAATAATAAAATAGTCAATTCATCCAGATTGTAACCATTCGAACGTTATTATTCTCCCCTAGAATACATTAAACCATGCTCAACAATTAAAATTTTTACAACAATAAGTGCTCAATATGCATCCATAAAATATTCATTTGCATAATGCCAAAAATTCTTCATGTTTTTTGCGTAACAATCAGCCCAAGCCATACATAAACCCCACAGTCCAGGTCCCCTTTTTATTGACAACTAAAATGTATATGCACTTCTTTTTGTGGCACAATATATCCAAAGTAATGTTCTATGTATCCAGTCAAAAACTGAGCCTGCAAAAGTATTTGTTACTTTTTATTCAAATACTTGGATAAATGTATCATGAATATAAGCAAACTTATAAAAACTTTTGTTGTTGCTTTCATTTGGGAAGACTAGGATGAGTTCATCTATATGAACTTCTTCTCAGTCATGTCCAACATAAAGAGGAACCAATGTAATGGCTATTAATGGGGAATATACTAAATTAGCACTTGTTCAACACATCTAAATTCAGCTCTTCTAGAACTTGCGCGAGCTTAGTTGACCAATAAATTTTGGAATTTCATCTTGTTTCATAGTACTCCTCTTATTTGCTTTCTCAAGTTCTCTCAAAATTTCCTCCTACCAATAATTAATGTTAGAGCTTGTTAAACCAAGTTATTGGTAATGTTATAGTTACTCAATAATAGTAATAAAATATATTAATATTAATAATGTCATTAACTTACCATTAGGTTAATACTACATCCATCAAAGTATTTCTTTTTTTAGACCTTTCCCCATTTCACCTCCTAAATACACCAAAATCTCTTAATGCAAAAATTTAAATGCACCAACTCCCCATGCATAAAGGCTAATGGAAGATAAATCGTCCATGTATGACAAAAGAAATCTAGGCATCAAATAGTTACTAGTTGGGAACAAAATACAATTGAAAACTAGTAATATGTACATCCTAACAAAATCATCTATATCCTAATCACTATTGTTTTCTACCAACTCTTTCAATCTTTTACAAATCTCGACTCGAGTGACATTCTTACCTTTTTTCCTTCAAATAATCATTTAATAGTTTCTAACTTTAACTTTATATCAAAATTCATAGGTTGTCCTACGTGTTGCAACCCCATAATAATATAGAAGTCCCTCACAGTAAAAAGAAGCCTAATATTGTTACCAAAAAAAAAAAAAACCTAATATCAAATCTCCTTAAGAGAGCTTCAATTCTAATAATACTATTAGTACTCAACTTACTCAAATCAATCATTTTAAGGTACACAAAAAATAGAGTTCTCTTTAGTACTTCAATTTGTCCAAAGCTCATCTTACCATCTAACTCTTTCATAATATTTTTAAAGTACCTTGGAGAGCACCAAGATATAGCTTAGAGTCCCTGTTACTTTCAATAGTTTAGTGTGTGAGCCCCCACGTTTTAGCCATTATTTCTGCAGAAAAGAGAGCATACATAACTACATAAATACTGCATTGGAGATTTTAGAACAACAAGTCACAGTTTAAAAACTATAAATTCAAATTTTTGTACTAAAATATTTGCACATAATACTAAATTAGAGGTTTTGTGTACTGCAACTTATAATTTAAATACTGAAAGTTTCAACTTTTGTTAAAAAAAAAAAAACTACACTGCATACTAATTTGGAGGTTTTGTGTATTGTAAAGTCAGAATTAAAATATTAAAAACTTGAATTTTGCTATTGAAAAAATTGGAACATAATACTAAACTAGAGATCTATAATGCAAGTCACAATTTAAATACTGAAAATTTAAATTTTAATACCATATTATTAGAAAATAATATCAATCATATTAATCATGAGTTTGTAGGAATGGATGCCCAAGAAATGCTTAAACATGATGTATATACACATCGTATGCACTATAAATCAAATAATAACCTTAAAATTCAGTTGCAAACAACTAATATGCACTACACCTTATATGAATTATATAATTACTAAACTCAAATAACTTATATTTGAACCATACAATTAAAACAGTAATTGAAGTATAAATTAACAATATTCAAGTACCAAAAAACTTATATTAGGAATTTTTTTAGAAGAAAAGAACAATGGTGGTGAATTGAATATGTCAAAATCAAGCCTAAAATAATTAAAACAAACATCAAACAAAAAGCAAACAGAGTAATGTACTACATTGTTTTTTGTAATTCAATATAAAAGTAACAAAATAGAAAATCACACAACTTACCTTGTAGGCTATGCAATTGAGGGGCGAACATAGAAACCCTTCTAGCTGCATCCACAAAAAGTATAGAGAAAAGTCAGTCTCCAAACAAGAAAGTGAAAGAGATGAAGATTTCATTGCAACACCAGTGCGAAAATGGCAAGTAGAACATCATTGCAACATCAAATGTTAGGTTTGCATAGATAGAGGGAATGGGAAGAGAAAAATGTAAAGGAATGAGAAGAGAAAACATGCGTTGTGGGGAGAGTTATGTGAGTAACATTTTTGTTAGTGGGAAAGTGGAGAGTTTTTTGTTATTTTCAGCTTAAGTGAGGACTTTATCTTTTTAACTCAAGTGGAGAGTGAACTCAAAACTAAAGTTAGAAGTGGGAAGTTAAAACTAAGAAAAGGGTGGATGGGGATTGATTCCTAAAATGTAAGTTAACTTGGGGATTTTAAGCCAATTAAACCTTGAGAAATTTGCATTTCTTTATAATATTTGTATTAAATTTCATTACCCTTTTATATAGGTATACAAAATAGGACAAAATAACTATTTGAGAATCTTTTATATTACCATCAATATGTGTAATCCTAAAAAGATAAAATCAAATCTTTTATTTATAAGATTCTAGATTACGCCTCACAACTTGATTGGTAGGTATTTTATTATACTGCAAGATGCAAATTTATTGGTTAGAACTCTTTAAAAGATTTTATCAATTGTTCATAATATATTTATCTAGTAGTTAATCAAGAAAATAGATTTTATGTTAATTTGAAATAAGTTGTCACATATTTAAATAAATTTTGAAATCTTTTTAGAAAAAGATGAATAATTGATAACCAACAGAATTTTTTCAATTTAATTAAAAAAACTCAGAGTAATGGGAATTTAGAATTTGACCAAAATTACACAATTATGGTTCCTACATCATTATGCTACATATTATTGTATAGATATGTTAAGTTTTTTGCATGTTGCACTTATTTTACACGAAGGGAACAAGTTTGGTTGATATAGATATAAGTATTATGGAAATATAATATAATATATATAAAGTAAATGATGTTCAATCCTATTTTAATTATCTTTGTGATGATGGAGTGAGTTGTTTGGTAGTGTATTGAATAGTGATCCAATCCAATTGAACAAATGGGAGGTCAAGAAAGAGGTTCGATGATATATCTAGGTCGAGTCCTACAACTAATAGTACACATCAGGCTAGCCAAAGAGCCCTTGGCTAATGTACTTCAATGCTCAAGTTAGTATTTAGTCAACTAGAAGATAGAGCAACAAAGTAAAGGTTTTTGAGTAATTATGGACATACCTTGCTGAAGGGTGACAATAAGGTATTTATAGCCTTTTTGGAGAGGTTGCCTTCACATATACAAAAAGCACCTTTGTCTTCACTTGAGAACTTTTAAGTCTTCTCTATTTTGTGTACTATTCCAAATGGCACCTTCTCCAGTTCTAAAGGACATAGCAGTATGAAGGAGGCGGGCAGTACCCTTGTGCTGTAGAAAAATAGTACTAGTAGAGGCTTGCATCATTAATGTGGAGGCATGCCACCTATCAAAGTATTTAATATGGCAGAGATAGTGGTCGCAAGGCTATTTTATACTACTCCAATCGACTTCTTAAGGTTAAGATAAACACTAGCCTGTAAGTCATCTGTGCATGCTTTAGTTGAAGAGATGGAACTCTGTTGGACTCAAATGTTTTCCTAACTGAGGGTTGAATGATCATTCTCAATCCAATCGACCACACTCTAGTCGAACAAGAAAAATGTCAATACTTGTGCTAGCGAAATGGCCCAAATGAGGTTGGACCTGGTCAATCACTAATGGGCTAGGCTTAATAGCCAGTTAGGTTGTTCCACATCATATCTTTTACCTAGTCAAATGTTATTGGGTTGGGCCTGTTGGGCTGTTCTATATTATGAGCCCCCTTTTCTAAAGTCCTAATCTAAATCTTTAATGAGAAAAGATGGGGAATAATAGATTTGAGAAAACTAAAATATGCTCAATGAGGAGTTCAACACATTAATAATGTATACGTTTCAAAAATCAACTAGGGCTTCAGTCATTTAATGCTACTGTTACATTAGGTAGCACAAAAAAGCAATCGATAAATGTGTAATAATTACTTGATAGCCAATTAGAACAATCGGTTATCTTGCCTACCGCTTGAAGCCTATAAATAGCACGGTGAGACTCTTACATTTCCCAATTTTACAACATTTTGAGAGATTAATATTAACAATTTCTCTCTCCACTAGTTAAGTTTCAATTAATCCTGCTAACTGCAAGTCTTTCACAATCTTGAGCAAGTTTAATTTTTATTTACTTCAACCACATATCATTTAACAAATATGCTAAGAGTGTTTGGTGAAGATAGTAATAGGGGGAGTGATAGTAAGGAGACTCGATCGAGTGTGGGTTTAACCAGGAGGGTAGATAGCTTAATTAACAAGTCTAGCGAGTCTTCCAATGATGGCTCAACTTTTTCTAGCAGTTTGAGTAACACTCAAGGCGATGCTAAGGGTGGGACTAAGCTAAGTCAATCTCCTATATCGCATGGTCAGATATTCATGCCAAACTATTACAGCAAAATCATATCTAAGACCACAAGTAGGAACCTCAAGTTGCTTAGGTAATTATATAACATTCTCCTGGGGTTCAAGTTGATCATTCCCGGACCTACTGATAGGATGCATCGACCTCTCATGAGGTGTATAATAGTATTTGAGGAAGCCTTGAAGTATGGGCTTAGGTTTCCCCTTGCACAACCCATAGTCGACCTCTTAACTAGTCTTCAAGTTTGTATAACCCAACGTTTACCAAACTGCTTCTCAACTCTATACAGCTTTGTTATTTTAATATAATATATGACTAGCTCCCAACTTTTGCCAACTTATCTAATCCCTTACACCTCCCGATGTCCCTAAAGTCAGATAGCACCAAGGAGTCAGGTTTTTATTACCTTATAGCCTACCCTCATCGAAAGTACTTAGTGAACCCGTCCTCTTCACATAACTAAGAATAGAAAAATTGATACTTCTTTCTTCAAGTGCTAAGTGGGGTCAGGTTTAACATCCCTAGGGGGTGGCTTAGAGGGCATGTCAAGATGTCAGGGAATGAAAATCCTACTTGGCCCAACACTTTTGTTTAAGACTTCACCCAATTTGGTCAAATGAAGGCATCTAGGTATATCGAGGAAAGAAACTTGGTGCTAGTAAGCTTATTGCCTGCTCAACAAGATTTCCCAATTGATGCTCGATTAGGAAGACGTCCTTATTAACCTTTTGGTAATTTTTGCTCTAACATTCTGGACAATGTTGATGTATTTACTTTACTTGTGCCCCTTTCAGATCAAGAGGAAATCTTGAATTACATGTGCGCACAAGTAATGCCTCGTTAGAAAAGGGCGTAGGAATCGTCAAGCATCTATTCGTCTATAGATTGCCTCTCAAATTACTCTATAGGTAATAGTATTGTTGCCTACCTCTCAACCAACCCAACCAGATCTTATCAAAATAAATAGCCTAGCATCTCGACAAAAAGGACCAGCTATCAAGCAACCTAGGCCTGCTCGAAAAAAGACTAGGCAGAGAAAGGGAAAAGGAAAGCTAGGGCCTTGACCCATCCGACCAAGTCCGATCTTTTAAAGCCTTGACCAGATGATAACTTCCTTCTGCTACCCAACCTTCTATCCCCAAGGTTCAGGATCGACATCCCGATTTAAAACTTATTATCGATGACGACAGCAGTGGTACCCTTTCTCGAGATAGCACCTAAGCCGAAGTACCACTCCATTTTAATCTTTAATTCAAGCCCATAAATAAGTAATACATTCAATATGCCCATTAGAAAATTTTTCAAAACTTATCAGAGACATGTTGCAACAGATTTCAAACTTAACAACTCTTCAAAACATTAAATATAAGTTATAATTCAACTTCTTAACACCTAACGAACATATACATGCTTCAAGTTATCAACATGAATCCTAACATATCATAATATCACTAAATCCATTTGTAGCCTTCAAGTGAACCCATTCAAACATCTGAGCATCCATTCTGTTACAAAAGGTATTTCTTTAACCCAAGTCAGAACCTCATATTCTTCACTTATACCTATTTGAGAAAAATGAAAAAGAAATAGGGAGGTAAGTCCAAAAGATTAAAGGATATTTGTAAACATAAATAATGGTGATTCATAGAGGAAAAAATCAACTTAACAGATCATTAATCAATAATTACCAAAAGCACAATAACAATAAGATACATTCAAATAGTCAAGAACAATCCAACATGCAAAATACAGTCGATCAGTTAGATAATAGTCAGACATGACAATCCCAAATAACATTTACATTTCAATTAGTCAGTCTTATCCAAGCATGACAGCTTGGTACATGGCAGTCGCCGGTAGATGGCAGATGCCTAGAAATAGCCCTAGCATATCACAGACAAATGGTAGATGTCCACGAATAGCCCTAGCATATCATAGATAATCAAATGGTAAATGCTTAGGAATAGCCTAAGCACATCTCAAACAAATAGATGGTAGATGCCCAAGAATAGTGCTAGCATATCACAGACAAACAAATGAGAGATGCCAAGGAATAGCCCTAGCACATCATAGACAAATAGATGGTAAATGTCAAGGAATAGACCCAGCACATCATACACAAACAAATGAGAGGTGCCCAAAAATAGCCCTAGCACATCACAGACAAATAGATAATAGATGCCCAAGATTAACCCTAGCACATCATAGACAAATAGATAGTAGATGCCCAAGAATAGCCTTAGCACATCATAAGCAAATAGATAGCAAATACCCAAGAATAGCCTTAATGCATCACAGATAAACAGATAGTAGATGCCTAGGAATAGCCCTAGCACATCACAGATAAACAGACAAGAAATGCCTAGGAATAGCCCTAGCAAATCACAGATAAATAGATGGTAGATGCCCACCAATAGCCCTAGCACACCACAAATAAACAGACGGGAGATGCCTAGGAATAACCCTAGCACATCACAGACATAATGAATACCCAGGGAATAGTCTCTAGCATACATAAAATAGAAAAACAAATACTCAAAGAATGGCCTCGAACATATTAGACTTCCAAATAAATACTCAGGGAATAGCCCCCAACGTATCAAACTTACAAATAAATACTCAGGGAATAGCCTACAACATATCAAACTTACAAACAAATACTCAAGGAATAGCCCCTGATGTATCATCTCAGAATGAGTATAAGTACCAAGTACAATTGACGTAGATGCCTAGGGGTAATCCCTTGCGCAATATTAATCCCCTAACAAGCAAGTAAGCTGGCAAGGCAACATATATATCATGTGCAAAAATGCCGACAAGGCAACAATAATGATTAACAAGTACAAAATAAGAACAATTACCAATCAGGAACAAGTACAATAATATGATCAAGAAGAAGTACAATAACAAAAAATAATTGGGAGGTTTGGGCCCCAGAACAAACAAGAACAACTCATAACAAAGCATGATAAAGAACTTACCCTCATAGAGCTATACATGTTAATTAATGAGTAACAATCGATCACAAGCAAGTATAATTTCAATAGAAGAACAAGTACGGTACACAAGCACATTGAACCCTCACAAGGGTCATTCCACAAGAATAGATAGAATAATCAAGGCCAAAGTGGTAGACCCTCATTTCCGTCAACAACTTACTAATCCAAGGGAACCACTCCTTCCTCACCTAATCCAAAGAAGGAAAAAGATCAGATAAAATAACAAAACTCATAAATAGACAAGTCTTATTCATCCTATGGTATACAACAAGATCTATAGATATCCTATAGTACTCAAACACATCTTATAAATATCATCCAATCAAATTCACCTTAAACCCTTAAATCACACATGAACTTTCTAACACATAAGATTTGTACACACTCAAACTACCCTAAAGAAAACATCAACCATGAATGCCAATGATGTTCAAATGCCTAGGTCATTGACAAACCTAGGCTATAGTAAATTCATCAATTCCAGTCACAACATTCATTCTCATGTCAACCTAGATCATCAAAACCTAGGCTCCAATACCACTAATGGCGCCCCTTCACGGGATAGCACTAAAGCAAAGGCACCACTCTAGTTCAATCTTTAATTCAAGCCTATAAATAAGTAATACAGTCAATAAGCCCATAAGAATTTTTTTCAAAACTTATTAGAGATATGTAGCAATGGATTTCAAACTTACCTACTTTTCAAAACATCAAATACAAATCATAATTCAACTTCTTAACATCTAACAAACATATACAGGCTTCAAGTTATCAACATCAATCCTAACATATCACAATGTCACCAAATCCAATTGCAACTTTCAAGTCAACCCATTTAAACATTTGAGTACCTATTCTGTTACAAAAGGTATCTTTTTACCCCAAGTTGGAACCTCATATTCTTCACTTATACCTATCTAAGAAAAATAAAGAAAAACCTATGGGGGTATGTCTAAAAGACTTAGTGAGGGCTATTTGCAAATATAAATAATGGGGATCTGTTAAGGAAGAAATTGACTCAACAAAACATTAACCAACAACTAACAGGAACATAATAGGATACTTTTCAAATAGTCAGGAACAGTCTAACAGGCAGAATACAATCAGTCAGTCAGTCAGTCAATCAGTCAGATTATAATTAAATAGGACAATCCCAAATAACATTTATACTTCAGTCAATCAGTTAGTCTTATCCAAGCATGACAGCTTGGTACACGACAATCGCCAATAGATGATAGATGCTTAGGAATAGCCCTGGCACATCAATGATAAATGGTATATATCCAGGAATAGCCCTATCACATCTTAGATAAACAAATGGTAGATGCCAAGGATTAGCCCTAGCATATTGCAGACAAAGGAGATGCCCATGAATAGCCCTACACATCATAAACAGACAGATGGTGATACCTAAGAATAGCCCTAATACATCACTAACAAATAAATGGGAAATGCCCAAGAATAGCCCTAGCATAGCACTGATAAATAGATGGGAGATGACCACGAATAGCCCTAGCACATCACAGACAAATAGGCAGTAGATACCTAGGAATAGCCCTAGAACATCACAGACAAAAAAATAGGAGATGCTCATGAATAGCCCTTGCACATCATAGATAAACAAAAGGTAGATACCCAGGAATAGCATAACACATCACAGACAAACAAATGGTAAATGCCCAGGAATAGCTTTAGTACATCATAAACATAATGGATAGCCAGGGAATAGCCCCTAGCATGCACAAAACAAAAAAATAAATACTTAGAGAATAGCCCTTAACATATCAAACTTCCAAATAAATACTCAGGGAATAGCCCCCGATGTATCATAATTACACATAAATACTCAAGGAATAGCCCCTGATGTATCATCTCCGAATGAGTACAAGTACTAAGTATGATTGATATAGATGGCCACGAGTAACCCAAATGCATTGTTAATCCCCAAACAAACAAACAAACAAGCAAGCCAGCAAGGTAATGGATATCATGTGGAGAAATACCAACAAGGCAATAATAATGATTAACAAATACAGAACAAGAATGAATACCGATCAAGAATAAGTATAGCAATATATTAAGAACAAGTACGATAATAGATAACAATTGAGAGTTCGAAATGCCATAATGAATAAGAACAAACTCATAATAGAGCATGATCAAGAACTAACCCTCACAGGGGTATACATGTTAATGAATGAGTAACAATCGATCATAAGCAAGTACAATTTCAATAGCAACAAGTATGGTACACAAGCACATTGAACCCTCACAAGGGTCATTCCACAAGAATACATAGAATAATCAAGGTCAAAGTGGTAGGCCCTCACCTCCGTCAGCAACTTATTGATCCAAGGGAACCACTCCTTCGTCACCTAATCCAAAGGAATATAATTATAGTCAAAATCCACATTTGACCTAAATAATCGCTATTATGTTTATCATTCTTATAAAATTAATAATTTCTTGTTTAACATAGTAAAGTTTAGGATTCTATCGGTACTAAAAGGGTCAATTAGGCTATTACAATAGACATAGTCATAAGATTCGTACTAATTTTGATAATGAGGTACATTCGGGTCTTAAATTGCATATTTACTCTTAGAATATTATCCTAAATTACTAATAACAACCCAATTCAAAGTAACAGTCCAATTATCATCACTGGGTTCCAATCCTATAAAATCCACAAGTTAGGGTTTCAATCCTTCAATTCACTCAATTACCCAAAATCATCATATTTTAATTCTAATCCAGGTCCACGAAAATATATAATAATTTATGCATGGAAGGAATATATACCAATCATATGTCAAATCCTCACTCTTGGAAATATACATGATTTATAAATGGAATAGTTCTAATTTTATAAAATCCACAAGTTAAGGTTTCAATCCTTCCAATCATATCTCAAATCCTTACTACCAAAGAATTTGCTTAATCGAACCGCAAAATCACATCCCAAGACCACTGTTGTGATCCCACAATAAGCTAGAGATACTATCTTAGAGCTACCAAAGCACCATCAGAGTGTCGCAGCGAACCATTGAAGTGTAGCTAGAATTAACCCAAACTACCACCAAAATGCTCTTCTCAGCTCAACTAAGTAAACCCCCAAGTTAATTTTACAATTCTCCACCAAATTGATCATCAATTGGTTAAAAAATACCACATCACTACCACCTCTACCGCAGCTATTTTTGCCTAATTTCTCCATCCACGGTGGTCCATTTGAGAATCTAAAGGCACTAGCATGATATTTAAGCTGAGCCCATCAAAACCCACTACTCACTTTTAAGATTCAATTGCCAGAGATCGAAGACCCACCAAGCTCTGCCATGAGTTCACTTCAGCCTCAATTTTTCAATGTCTTACTGATGGATTTTGGCCACATGTGGTATTGGTATGTTCGCCGTAATGAGGTAAAGAATGTGGTCGGAATAATTTTAGGTTTTCAAGCCATCGTTGGCAAAATTGCCAAAGAGAAAGATTCACGGTGAGGATGATGGATCCTGATGAAGAATAAGAAAATGGGTGTAAAATTGCTATATATGAGATATTTTTCTAGCTCTACAAATTGATCCCAAAAATTATGCTTAGCTTTCAATGAAGTCCTTTCAAGTTTTGAGTGTATTCACTTCAACCCCAAGACTATTTGATACCTCACATTGACTCTTTTGACCACTAATAATCCCACTTTGACCCATAAAACTTACAAATGTTAGTCAACCAAGTTTTCCTTAATTTTCAAATAATCCTCAAAACTTCCAAAATTCTCACAATTAAGTCCTTTTATTTATTTTTTGAGCCTAAAATCCAACCAATCAATATCTTGAATTATAAATCCTTATCTTCCCAAAATGCTAAATTTTAGGGGTGTTACAACAATGGGGCTGACTAGAGCGGCTCCACTGAAGGTGATTGATGCTGCAATGAGCTAGATGGTCCGGAAGTCCGGTGGATTGAGATGATATTGGGCTT
>JACGDI010005532.1:909394-929261 GCA_014898725.1 Jacaranda copaia
GGCTGTATTACTTGTAAAAGGGGCCTGTTAGGCCTGTTGGGCTATCCCATATCAGTGATGATGGCCAGGCATTTCATGTTTGACTAGAAAAAAATGCTTGAGATGAGTTAGCTGAAGGCCCTTACTTATCACTCTAACATGGCAAGTGTTTAGTCGAGTTTAACTTATTTTTCGCAAGTTTGTGTTTAAATTTCTCGACTAAAGTTGTTGCTATTGCAGGTCAATTAGCTAGGTTACCATTTTTACCAATGATCAAAGTTAGCCTTCGGTGATCAGGAAGAGCTCCAAAATGAGTAGGAAGGTGTTAAGGATCTGAAGACTTAGCTTAACTCTATGCAGTCGAGGAATAACTAATTGACCCAACAAGTCGAATAGAATGATGTGCAACTATTAGCTACAGTTACTAAAAAAAGCAAGATAGAGTAATTTCTTCAAGTGGTAAAGTTAGAGGTGGAGGTCACGTATAATGCCGATGGACGCACAAATACAGTAATATATGTAGAGACACTTGAGATGAGTTCTTTAGAGCACTACCAAGCCTCAGGAAAGAAGCGGTGTAATAGTTTATACTGTGCTCCGTATTTTAAAACACCAGCATTGTCTTCATGATCAACAACACAAAAGATGCTCTCAATAAGGCTGTGAAGCAATTGGAGTTCTTAGGGTATCAATTTTTCCCCAAGGACAAAGAGCAACTAAACCCACTTCAAATTGTGCAGCTTAAGGATTATCTCGACCTATCCGCAGTAGATGAGAGGGTGCTCATAGAAAGTACTAAGACTACAGCTAACCCAAGGTAGATCTAGGTGGCAAAAGAGTTCACTTTCAAAAATGATTTTGCTAATGAGATCAAGAATAGTAAAGCCGATGTCGCTACTTTTTTCCCTTTAGCTAAATGCACCATTCTGACTGAGAAGACAAGTCTATCTCAACCTACAATTGTCAACCAACCAGCACTAAAGCATGAGGTTGAGGGCTCTCCTACTATTATTTGCTTACCTTTTAATGATGAGCTCGACAGTGCTATTGACAAAGTGGTAGTTGCACGGGCCAAGGAAATGAAGAAGCTAGTTCAAGCTAAGGCCGCAATTATTTTTGTTTTTGTTCAAGTGTATTTTAATGTCACCCTATAAGGTGTTTTTAAATCATTTGATGTATCTTGACTTTGCAATTGTATAATTTGAGATGTTAGTTTATAATATGCAACTTTTTCTTTGTTTTATTTGTCAACTCACTCTTCTGTTCTAAAGTTTTACCTCTTTTGAATTAATTGCATCTGTAAGTGCAAAAGCAAATCTTTCTTCCATGTAACTAACCAAATAGTATAATCCTTTAATAAAAGAATGGGTAACGTTTAATTAGTCAAGAACCAAGTTAGTGGTCGATTATAAGGTCAACTTGTAAAGGAATAATTGAAAAGTCTAATGATATTTACATCAACTTGATTCATTCAAGATAGGTTTTGTAGTAGTCTTCATAGCCAATGCTTGGCTAACTTAAGATATTTTCTTTATTGTCAAATGAATAAGCTTAGTGCCATGGTCAATTTTGTTAAATTAACTTCAAGCCCTTATTCAAGCCTCTATGTTGGATGCAACTTGGATAAGATACTCGACTATAGGATCAATTTTATGTTGTGGTTGGTAATGGTCAACTTTATCAAATTGACCGCAAGCTACTGCTTAACCCTTGTGTTGTAATTCATGCATTTGTTGAGCGACCATAGTTATCGCATTGACGATAAGGTCATTTTTAAGTTGTGTTTAACAACATGGTCGACTTTAAATAATTTGTTCTTTTATCAACTTGGGCTAGAAGCTATGGTTACCATGTGGAACCGATATGTGGTCGACTACGGGGTTAATTTTAAATAATTAACTCATTCATTAAGTAGAGCTAGAAGCCTTACTTATAGTTTGAAATTGATTTTTGATTGACTACGGGGTCAATTTTAAATGATCAACTCATTTATTAAGTAATTAGGCTTGAAACCATTCCAATGTGTGGTCAACTATAGGTTCGACTTTAAATAATCAACTCACTTATTAATTTGAGTTGGAAGCTATAGTTGTTGGTGAAAGTGAGTAGTTATCAAAATATAGGCCATCTTTATTGATTTAAAATCATACTACAAAATAGTTGAGTAGAGACCTTAGTCTTTTTACACATAAAATTTTTTGAAGTTCACTGCATTCCATGGTTGAGATAGCTCATTGCCATTTTTATCCACTAATCAATAGGCACAACAACCACTTTAACTATCGGGTAGAGGCCTTCCAATTTTAGATCTAGTTTACCCATATTTTTTGAGACTTTGACCTTTTTTAGGTTGAGGTACCCCACTTTAAAGCTTCTAGGTCAAACGCCCTTGTTGTAGTTTTGGGCCATCCTGAACATGTATCTTTACATTGTCATATATGCATTCTAGTACGGCTCATTGATTGTTTTGAGGTCAAATTCTTTTTCAAACTCATTACTAATTTGGTTGTAATAGATTACTTGAGCTGTGTGTTGTATCAGTTCAATTGGAATGACTGCTTCTAACCCATAGACTATACTATAAAAATTATGGCCTGTGACGGTTCTAGGTGTGCTTTTATATGCCCACAGCACTCGAGAGAGGTTGTCTACCTAACTCGCTCTGAGCTCTTCAAGTCGAGCCGTGAAATAGTTCAAAACAGTTTTGTTTATGACTTTTGTTTGCCCATTGGACTGAGGATTCCCAATTGAGGTGAAGTATTATCGAATTCCTAGGCTTTTGCAATAGCTCCTTGTGCTCCTACTCTAGAACTGTGTCCCATTTTCTGATATCAATACTTTGGGCAAATCAAAATGGCAGATAATATTTTTCCATAGGAAACTCCTGATGGCTGCACTATTATCTTCGGGATTACCTCTACTTTAACCCACTTCATGAAGTATTCAATCGAAATGATCCTGAATTTTCTTTAACCTATGGTTTTTAAGAAAGAACCAACTATATATATCTCCTACTGCTCAAATGGCCATCTGATTTGAACTAGCACTAACATTGATGTAGGCTAGTGATGTGTGTTGGAGTGGACCTAGCAATGTGGGCATTTTCTGGTGAAGTCAATAGCATCCTTTAGCAAAGTTGGCCAAAGTTACCCAGTTTGATGATTTTGTGGGCCAAAGATCATCCTCTGGAATGATTGCCACAAATTCTTGAATGTATTTCTTGTAAGACCATTTAAGCCTACTCTTGTGTCAAGTACCTTAAGGTGGTCTAGAAATTGATCTTGTAGAGTTGGCCATACTTATCGAGGTGAACTTCACTGTTTAACTGTCTAGTCAATATACTTATGCTTTATCCTCAAGTACTTTCCTTCTCTTAGGTAAGTTTTTATTTCATCCTACCATGAGAGAGCAATTTCTTAGATTTGCCCAACCAAGTTCTGGTTGTGACTGCCTATGGTGGGTTTATTGGCGACCAAAAATGTGATGGTTCTATCTCGAGTTTCTTTTATTGTGCTTGAAAATTTTAACAGGGCATCTACCCTTGCATTTTCTGATCGAGGGACTTGGCTAAGGGTGAACTTTTTGAATTATTCTGCAACTTCTTGACCTTAGACAAATACTTGCTCATCATAGCCTCCTTAGCTTTGAAGTTTCCTTTGAACTACTCTGTGACCAGTTGGAAATTAGTAATGGCTGCCAATTGCTCAACTCCTCTATCAACAACCATCCTAATACTAGCAAAAAAGTCCTTATACTCTACTTTATTATTGGTAATGGGGTAGTCGAGTTTAATGGAGATGTCATACTCCTTAATTTGTGAAGAGCGTAGAGAAATGCCTAATACTCATCTTGAGAAAGTTGCTAAGCTATAGATATTCAAAGTCCACATGAAGAAATCTTAGTCGAATGCATTAGGCAGGTTGAGTCTTTCCGCCACAAAGTCTACTAACAATAGGCATTTATAGCAATTTAGGGTTGAAGGTGATATTAAATTTCCCTAACTCGATGGCCCAATTTGTCAACCTACCTAAGGTATCTAGTTTCGATAGCACTTGTTTCAGCAATTGATTTATCAAGACAATAATAGAGTAGGATTGAAAGTTGGCCTCAATTTCCCAGCTAAATAACCAAAGCAAAGGAAAACTTTTTGATCTCTAGGTAATTATGTTCTAGGCCTTACAATGCTTTGCTGTTGTAGTATACAGATTGTTAGGTGCCATGTCTAGTCAAGACTAGAACCAAACCAATTGCTGCCAACAAGAGTGCCAAATAAATCTGCAAAACTTCTCCAACCTCATACTTGGCTAGCATCGACAGTGCTGATGAGTTTTGTTTCAATTCGACTAAGGTTTGGTCACATTGCTCTGTCCATTGAAACTTCCTCGCATTTCTTAGGATTTTGAAAAATAATAAGCTTTTGTCTGCTAGTCGAGCAATAAATCACTCTAGAGCTATGATTCTTCTAACCAAATGCTAAACATCTTTCACTATTCAAAGAGGTGAGATGTCCAAAATTGCTTGGATCTTCTGTGTGTTTGCTTTGATACATCTCTGACTAACCATACAACCGATGAACTTTTCTCCTCTCACCGTGAATGTAAACATGTTAGGATTATGTTTCATGCTAAATTCTCTCAATATTAAAAATGTATTACTGAGGTTGGTTAAGTGGTTTGCTATTTTTCTATTTTAACAATCATGTCATCAACATAGACCTCATGGTCTTTCTGATCTCATTTTTTAACATGAAGTTCACAAGTTTTTGGTAGGTTGCACCCACATTCTTGAGCCCAAAAAATATGACTAAAAAATAGTATACGCTATTAAGGAACACAAAAGAGGTCTTGTCCCTATCCTCAAGGGCCATAAAAATTTGGCAATAGCCTTGGAATACATCCATCGTACTCAAAACATCACAACCAGTAGTAGAATCAACTAATAAATCTATACAAAGTAGTAGGTAAAGGTCTTTAGCATAAGCTATATTCAAATTAGTAAAGTCATTACACATTCTTTATTTTTCCTTATTCTTAGGGACAAGGACTAGATTACACAGCTAACTAGGATATTGGATTTGTACAATGTATAATGCCTCTAAGAGCTTTTTGACCTACTCCTCAATGATTTGGCATCTTTTAGCATTAAAGGTCTTGGTTTTCTATTTGACTAGCTTGAATAAAGGATCCATGTTTAGGTGGAAGCCAATGATGTGTGGTTGATTTCCTATAGGTCGGCAGCTTTCCAAGAAAAAATATTAACATTCTTTTTAAGGAAATTAACCATCAAGTACTCCATGCTACGCCTCAGATCAATCCCAATCCTTGTGGTCTGTTGGGATTCCCAAGCTCAAGCTCAATGGTCTTGAACTCCCAAATAGGTTTGACCCTAGTCTCCTCTAGCTTTCTCTTCATATTTTTTTTTCCTTCATTTGGTTATGTTATTAGACCATCCCCCAAAAATTTCAATTTTAGTTGAGCCTTCGGTTCATTTACATCTATTAAGTTTGTGTAACACCATCAAGCTTCCTTTATGTTGCAAAGCAGTTCACCAATCCCAGCAGCTGTTGGAAACTTGACCTTCATGTGGTAGGTCAAGACAATGGCCCTAAAGTTATTTAGCGTTGGTCATCCACTTACAGCATTGTAAGCAAAAAGTGCATCAATGACCAGGTAGTTAACCATAAGCATTTTTCGTTAAGGTGCTTCTCCAAATAAAATGGACAAGTTTATAGACCCTTCCAAGATGATCTCAAATCCCTCTAATCCAACCAATGAGGTATGCACAGGCTCAAACTTCAACTTCCCCATGTTGATTCTCTTTAGTGTCGATAAGAAAATTATGTTTGCAAAGCTGTCATTATCACCAAGACCTTCTTGACCTCAAAGTTAGCTATCTTAATTGACATAATAAAAAGGCAATCTAGCTTATTGTCAACACCTTAGTTTTCAATGTACAACATGTCAGAGTTGGAAAAAGAGATAGGTTTTATGTTGGTAGAAAGTTGGAATACTGTTTCAATCGATGAAGATTTGGTCAATTCAAACCTTCTTTGATTTTATCTTTTTACTAACTTGAAGTCCCCACTCATCGGGCCTCTGGCAATGGTGTTGATCATACTTTTAAGGAATGGGCATAGATCATGGGCAGGCTTTTTACCCTTGTCTTCTTTCCTTAGGCTAATCAATATTTCTCAACAGGGAGTCTAGTCAATTTAGCCCGTTTCCTGTCTAGCTTTATCATTGACAATTTTTTTCAAATGTCCTTGTCAAATCAGCTTTTCAATCTCATCATGAAGATTGAAACAATACTTTGTGTCATGGCTTTTTTGCCTGTGGAAGTGAGTATTTTTTGGATCTCTTCATTGCTTCAGTTTCAGTTAACTTCCTAGGCTTCTTGTGGAGGTTGTCATGCTAAATGGCAAATAGCACTTTCTTTCTGAAAGTGTTCAATGGGGTGTAATTATGAAATCTCATAATGGGAGATCGATGAACATCCTTATGCTATCTGTCATTGTTGTCTAAGTTTGCATATTTGAGTTTGTTCATATCCTTCTAGGTCTTGTACCTTTCCCAAGGTAAGGCAACTCTTCCATTGTCCTTGGTCTCTGTCAAACCAATATATTAGCTTATTCTTTGTATCAAAGGCCGAGAATAGCACATTAATCAAAAAATAATATGGGGGACTGTCAATCTTCAAAACCTCCATGTTGAATTTGGTGAAAAAGTCTCAAAGGGACTCTCCCTCATTCTACTTAGTTGTATGTAAATGAGTATGGGAGAGTTTTGCTTTCTTTCAATTAGCAAACTGGTGGAGGAACTTGTTATAAAGTTGGTAATATAAGTAAATTGACATTGGCTCCATCTTGATAAACCAGTCAAGCTTAATACCCTAAAATATTATGACAAGCATCTTTAAATGGATTTACTAATTATGCCTATGCAGTTGCATCATGTGTAATTAAAGTAAGTGTTCATTTAGCTCAAATGAGCTATCATATCAGATAATAGGACATCTTATCTCTAGTTTACCCCTATCCTCTCTTGGGGGCTCTTCCTCATGTTGTGAAGGTTGGGGAGTAGCACTAGTAGCTACTCCAAGGTGATTGTTATGCTTGTTGAGGGCAACTAATAGTTGAGCTGAAATTTGGACTGATATTTGTTTGCTTATCAATCGTATGAGCATAGGCATAGTCCCTCTCAGAAGCAGCTTACCTTGTGCTTACCATTTTTTCTTAGTTACAGACTTAAGTACCACAGACAACGCTAAATGATAATGGTAAGAGGTGTTTGATAGTATGCTAGGTTATGATCCAAACCAATTGACCAGATGGGAGGTCGAGAAGGAGGTTTAATGTTATAGCTAGGTCAAGTCCTAGAATCAATAGCAAACGTTAGGCTAGTTGAGAAGTCTTCAGCTAAGGCACTCCAATGTTCAAATCCATATATAGTCAACTAGAAGATAGAGCAGCAAACTAAGGGCTTTTAAGTGATAATAGACATATCTCGCTGAAGGGTGGTAATAAGGTATTTATAGCCTTTCTAGATAAGTTGATATGTCAATGATGCATTCACATATACAGAGAAGGTCTTTGTCGTCACTTGAGGACTTTTAGGTCTTCTCCATTTTGTGTACCATTCCAAGTGGCACCTCCTCCAACTCTATAGAACATGGCGGTATGAAGAAGGCGCGCACTACCCTGGTGCTGTAAAAATATAGTACTGGGGGAGGCACGCATTATTAATATGGAAGCATACTACCTATCAGAGCATTTAATATAGTAGAGATGGTGGTCGCATGGCTATTTCAGACTACTCTGATCGACCTCTTATGGTTGAGATGAATACTCACCTATGAGTCATCTGCACATGCTACGATCGATGAGATAGAACTCTATTGGACTCAAATGTCTCCCTAGCTGAGGGTTGAATAATTATTCTCAATCCAATGGATCACACTCATATCAAACGGGCAAGGTCTCAATACTCATGCTGGCGGAATAGCCTAAATAAGGTTGGACCTGATCAATCACTAATGGGCTGGACCTGATAGCCAGTTGGGTTGTCCTACATCATATCTTTTGACTGGTCAGATGTTATTGAGTTGGGCTTGTTAAGCTATCCCATATCACTTTCCTATGTGGAAATAATTTGGCTAAGTTAATTAGTTTTGCTTATTTTTACCATGTCAACATATATGTAATTCCGTGTAATATATTAACAAATTTTCATATTCTTTTCCTTTGAGTCAACATATTTCCTTATATATTGTATATGTAACTTTTTATATTAATTTTTGTAACTCCCTAAAATATATATATATATATAACTTTTTAATTTCTTATTATATTAGCTAATAGTTAATTATAATATTAAATATTTACAAACTCTTTGACTTTTTAATATAATTATGATCGCACAAATGTTTGGGATACAAATGCCATGAACACTACAAAATGTGAGACCTCACATAACAAAGACTCCCATCCTTCATCTCTCATGTTTTGCAATCTTGTTTTACATACTCTAACATGTTTCATAGCATTGAGCATATCTTGATCCTTTCTTTGTCGAAGCACTGACAAATCATATGTTATTCCCAAAACTATTTTCATCAAGTATAAACTGAATTCAAATTCAAAAAAAAATGTAAGTAACCCATCAAAACACGTGATTCAACTCTTTTCTCGAGAACTATCCCTTCCTCTTCAATATCCTCAAGTACATCAATCATAGTAGAATACATATCAAGCAAATTTAAAAGTGATGCATAATGTGATCCCTGTTGAGTGTCACTAGCCCTTTTCAAATTAGTTTCTTGGTTTAATCCATGTCCACTTTGAATTTTACCATTATCTATTGCTTGAGCTACTTTGGCAGCCTATATCTTATGAATAGTATCCCGATGTTTGCAAGAAGCACCAAGCACATTCACAATATTAGACACCATGTTAAAGAATAAAGCAATATCTACTTAATTTTTAGCAACTGCCACAAAGGTCAATTGAAGTCGATGAACAAAACAATGAATATAATGAGCTGCTTGATTTTCTTTCATAATCAAACTTTTAAGGCCATTGAATTCCCCCCTCATATTACTTGCACCATTGCATCCTTGTCCACGTATTCTTGACAAACTAAGATCATGTTTCAAAAGTAAATTCTCTAGTGCAAATTTAAGTGATAAAGCTGTTGCTTCTGTAACGTGAACAATTCCAAGTAATCTCTCCATAATAAATCCTCTTCTATCAATGTAACATAAGACAACGGCCATTTGTTCTTTACCTGACACATCTCTTGACTCATCAACTAGTATTGCAAAGTAGTCTTCTCCAAGATCTTTAATGATAGAATTCCTTATTGCATAGGCAACAACATTCACAATATCTTTTTGAATATCATGTGATGTCAATTTTAAGTTCTTTTGGATTCTTCCAACAACAACTTCATTGATAACATCATTATGATTTTCAAGAAAGCTCAACAGCTCTAGAAAATTCTCTTGTTTCTTGAATATAAGGATTTATCATGGCCACGCAAAGCTAAACCTTAACACAAAAGAAATCTTATGCAATCAATTGATGCAAGCAATTTAATCTATTATTCTTTTTTCAATTCATCACTTTGCTTTTGAAAAGCAAAATATGTATGCTAGTCTTGATTTATCTAGGCATCACACCTTTTCAAAGCTTGATTGTGCATGCTATTACAATCACCATCACAAGCATCAAATCTTTCTTTCTTATTCCAACCAGAAAAGCCAATTGTTACAAAAGTGTAACCCCTAGATTGTTTCCAATATCTGGCTTAAATAAGTAACATAGAAGACAAAATGTTGCATCTTTGCTAACACTATATTCCAACAAACTACCATAGATGTCAAACTATTTAGCCTTAAAGCAATGCATGACACCACTAATATTTCTCTTTGAAAAATTATGTTTCCATTGTAGACAAGGACCTTTTTTAGATAAGCTCTTCTTATTTCATCCCTTTGGTTTACATTATAATATGAAATTCTTTTGCGTAGTCTAGGATCTAGTGCAAGCTCATTGATTTCAATCTTACTCTTTTTAGAAAATTGATTGACACAATCACCATAAGAAGGTTCTTGATTTGGCCCTAAAGCTTGTAATGCTGGTGAATCTTTTGATTTTTTTTGATAGTTTGATTATCCATTTTTTTTGTTGGTCAAACATAAACCAACGGTTAAAATATAATAGACTAGCAATTAAATACTTAATAACTTGCTAAGTAAGGCTTATGAAAAGTCTTATTAGTAGGCTATTGTTTTCCTCATGATCTAAACAATAAAAATGTATGAAGATTAAAGACAGGTGATTATCACATATTAGGAGTTGCAGACATGAGGGGAACTATTTTACAAATACCATACTTTGAGGCCTCTTTCTCATTCTTAAAAACACGTATTGTACAAGTTGCTTACTATAATTATCCATTCTTTTTCTTATTAAACAGTCAAACAAATTTAAACTTATATTGTTCTTCAACTATGTTTTCTTGTTCTCCAACATTTGGTTTGACTTGTAAAATTACTTAAAAGTTGATACATCCCAAATTAATTATAAATAAATATGATCGTACTTATAATATGATTAAATATTCTTTTGTAAATTTATATTCCAATTCATAATATTGTTGATATGGTTTCAATTAATTTTTATTTTTAGTATTATCTTATGTGTAAATTAAATTTAATCAAATTAAAATATCAAAAGGACTAATGTTGCACAATGCACAATGTTTAGCAACTATAGATTTAGCGGCACCAATTCAAATCATTGTCATGATTCTTGAAAAAAAGGCCAAATATTCAACGATCACATATTCACATGTCATACCTTTGAATAGATTAATTAAAAAGATGATGAAAAAGATGGCAAGAAAATAAACTAACCTAAGTGTTAGTTAACTGGTCAAATTAGATATATAATATATTCCTCAATAACTAAACAACACCAAAAAAATCATACATACTCTATGTCTGCCGACCGCCAAGAGGAAAAGGAAAACAAAAGGAGGGAGTGACCATGTGTGCCGACTACCAAGAGGAAAAAGAAAAACCAAGTGAGTGGCTGGCTTGTTCTGGAAGCTTGTTTATTCTTGTAATGAGGGAATGACTTACTCTTAAAGCTTGTTTAGTTCTAGTAAATTGAAAACTATAAACTTAAGAGTTACTTCAAAATTTTTAATTTAGGTTAGAATAGGGTTTAATTGCGTATGTAGGTGTTGAAAATATTTTTCGATAGAGTCAAAATTCTCAGAACTTTGAAAATTATCTTACTGCAAAAAATAATGTTTACTGATTAAAAATTGGATACCAATAGGATAAAATTCAAACGTTTAAAGAATTATAAATTAATTAGAGGTATTACAATAAAAGAAATTTTAGGGGTTCAAGGGTTCCTAATTCGATTACAATTGAATTAAGAAAATATCATTTGGGTGAGTTTCAACTATTTTTAAAATCAAATTTTAATTATAGTTTAATTAGGAAAATTCTAGGTTGATACATAAAGTAATTTGATTTTTTTTAGTATATGTAATTTCAACTTTTGTGTATTTATATTTTAACACACAATCTAAAAAAGTAATGTTAGAAAGTATACCAATTAATCAATTAGTCACTTCTTTCTTAGTTGAATTATTGACCCCCTCCTTAAAGAATTTTCATTTTTTTTCACTGAGGTCAATTGAAGTTAAAATTTATTTTTTTTAAAATATTACATATATATACACATATGTAAGGGGAAACAATTCGAAACACTGAGTGACTCTGCCACTATTTACATAAATAAATACAAATAAAAATGATAAATAAATTTTTAAATATTTATTAACAGATAGATATTTGTTAACAGCCTAGGCATATTCTGCGCCCTGCATTCAAAACTGTAAATCATACGTAGGGACCATGAGCGTACCTTAGCCTCCCCTCTCATCATTATATTAATTGACAGCACTCTCATTTTAAAGTACTGAACTCTTAACCAATGCTTTGCTGGTGCAGAAAGTGAAATGTGTCACAGCCTCAACGGATGTCTATAGGAGTTTTACTAGATTAAAAATTTTCAATTCATACATACGACTCAATGGGATAAAGAACATCGTAGAGCGAGAAGGAGCTCTTTTGACTCAGAGTGACCTTGGGAAGTTATAAAATCCAATAAACACAAAATTTAGAAATTAAGTACCAATAAGAACATAAAATTATAAATGAAAATAAAAATTTACAGGTTTCACTTAATATCTTTCCGCATACAATAAAAATATTCTTTTGATTGCAACTCTATATAAAACTTTAAAATATATCATAATATTGTACAAATTTTGTTAATTAATGACCACTTGTTGATGAGCTATCTTGTGTTCGATATAACAGTACCGGCAATAGTCTCCACATCATCAAAAATAAAATAAAATTACATTGAGATAATTACACAAAATAGGATGCGATTTTTAAGGGAGGGTCAGAAAATTTTGCCAGGCCCATATGTTACAATCGAGACCAGCGCTGTATAAAACATAGGTCGATGTCGCATTCGATGTGCTGGAAGTAGGACCCGACGCCGCAGTAATGCACTTGACGGGCTCATCGTGTCCTTCAGGAACTGCTAAGCAGGAGTATAATTTGCCGATCCCTCTCCAGATTCTCACTGTTGTATCAGCTGAACCACTGCAAACTAAATCTGACAACAATAGCCAAACACAATATGGACCTGGTGTGTCCCCTGAGGGCCCCCACCGCCACCATGCCGCGGCGCTGGCCTCCCTTTTCCAAACCAGAATAGATCTGTCACAGGCACCGGAATACAGAACCAATCCATCTGTGCTGAGAGCAGTGCATTGACCCTGGAGTTGTGTTTCTCCAGGGTCGCCACCAGGGAATGTTTCTTTCTCCACTGGATTCTGCTTCCACACTTTGATTTTCCTGTCAGACGAAGCGGTGTACGCATAGTTGTCGCCCAACAGGGCGACGGCATTTACGGCGGGTGCGTTGGCTACAGATTCCAGGCACTTGAAGTCTGTTGTCCTCCAGATTTCAGTGTCCTGTCCCAAGAAACGGAGTAAAGCAGGGATTCATCACTTGACAGGGCAAGGGCGGAGACTGTGCCAACATGGTACACCCATGTGCATTTCTTGTGCCTCCTAACTCGCATTAGATTCTTGGGCACCAATAGTTTGAGGGCCCGGTCGATGACTGTTGGGAGTATGCCTAACTGCATCAACTTCTTCCGCCAGTGGTCGATTTTCCATACTCGAATCTTGTGGTCTTGGTGAGCGCTACTGATTCTGTCAGCTGTTACAACAAGTGCTTTAACTGCTCCTTCCCCAGCCACCCACAATGATAGTATCATCAGTTAGACTTTCGTAGTTTGGTATAGACCTTAAAGCATTGTGTTTCCATAATCGAAATTCTTTGTCGGACAAGCTGGTGAATAAGAACTTTCCGGCTACAAGAAGGGATGATGTGTAGGAGTTTTGGCCCTTCAGAGTTGCCACGCATTTGTGGTAGTGTAGGTAGATGGGTGGTGGCGCAAGGGATGGTATTGAGGAGAAGTCAGGCTTGGAATTATGGAAACCTGCATCATCTAGATACAGATAGTCCGATTGTGGTGAAGAATCAGTTGTTGAGCAACAAGTACGGTGGCATTGCTTCATATTTCTAATGGAAGAAACAAGGAAGAAAAAATTCATATATAGATAGAGAGGCAGAGGAGTACAAGAAAGTGAGCCAAATTTGGTATTTGATGATACCAAATCTTTGCCACGTAAAAGGCATCGAAGATGTTGAGACAACTTTAAGTTGCTTCTTTTGAATACTCATGTTGAGGTGTCTTTTCATAATCACAAAATTTCCACTATAAGTATTAAAGAAATAATACAATATGAAACTGAACATTCCGTGTCTAACAATGATTCTGATCATCAAAAAGTTATAGCAAATGGAGTGCGAAAATAAACCATCATGGACTTTCAAGATGGGTAGGGTAGGAGGGCAATGCAAACTGTTTGTTCATCTCTTAGGCTTAAAATCCTTTACTCATACAGACAAAAATATACCGCTAAATGTCATCAGTAATAAGTTTAAATGGTTGCCAAAACAGCATAGGAACAGAAGCAAAGTAAAGCGAGACAAATATTTTGACTCACATAAGAGTTAATTAAAAATTTGAGAAGTGTAAAATTTTGAATCCCAATTTATTTCTAACAGTTTTATTTTCTCGTCTTTGATATTGGCAAGAGGAAGACAGGCCTTTCCCACTTCTCTTACAATTATAATTGTCCATTTTATATGCTCAAAAGTTATTAGCATGGTTTCACATTCTCTGGTAACTATAACTCTGACTCGCAATGCTCCACAATTTGTGCAACACCCCGAGTGACAAATGAATAAATAGCAGCGGAAGAATTTAAAATTTAAATTTTGGTAAAGATTAAAGGATTAAATTAATTAAATATTTAGGAAAGATAATTAATAAAAACCATAGACTAGGCCTAAATTAAATAAATTTAAAACATATGAGGATCTTAGTGAAGTTCAGAAAACTAGGAGGATTGGAAAATTAGTCTAATTGGGCTTAATTGTCAAAATTTTAAAAGCTGATGGGGTCAATGTGTAAGAAGTGAAAATATGGGGGCTAAAGTGAAATTCAGGGGTCAATTTGAAAGGCATTTAAAAGCTCTGGGGTGGCTTTGTAAGCGGGAAAGATCTATGGTGGCCGGTGCAATTAGGGGAAAGTTGGTTTACATATATATATATATATATATATTTCAAGGACTAAACTTTTTTAAATTCTCAAAATCGCACCCAAAGCTCCTAACATTTAGTCTAGCTCCATTTCACCCTAGAACTAAAATCTAAACCGACAAACTTGTTCCTTACCTCACCACAACCTCAAACATACCAAATTTTCTCAAAAAATAACTGAAGGAAATGGTTAATTGAAAGTTAGAGATATTAGGTGGGTTGTGTAGAGCTCAACATAGGGAACATTTTGACATCTTCAATTCGGAGTTTGGTCGTTAGAGGAAGGAGAATTGAGGAAGAGAAGACGGGGTAGCCGGTGGTGGCGTGCACACGATTTCAGGCAAAATTCACTAGCAAGGAGAAAGGAAAAGATAAAATTGAGTTGGGGGTTTGACTGGACTCAGCGAGGCGCGTCTCTAGGTGGTAATGGTTAAGCTCCAGTGGTGATCAACACGGTCAACGATGCGCTCCAACTGCCTTGTTTTAAAGGTTGGAAAATCTCATTTCAAACCATTTAATTTATCAAAACTTGTGTACACACCCGAAACTCAATAAACAAGTAAGAGTATCAAGTAGTTATAGTTCAAGAATTACTAAAAAGGAGAAAAATGACCCCTCAAGAGTATCGTAGAAATCAAAATCAATAAGTTATAGGCAAGCGAATGTTTACAACCAGGACAGGATTGAACAATAGTGATAAATTTATCAATATATGTGTATAAGATAAAGACTCGTACCAAATTTGATCAATAACGATAGCAGAATAGCTCTAACAAGTTATCAATTTTTAACGTAAAAATCAATGAGTATTATAGAATATACAAATAGCAATAGTTGAATCTCAAAAAAATCAAGAGGGTGTTGTCTGACAGGAACTATCATGTGAGTTTATATTAACTTTCATTGTTTGGAAAAGAACATATATAATTGATATTATATCCTTATTGTGCGCGCATGGTTTTAGGTAGAATTCACTAGCAAGGAAAAGGGAAAAGGTAAAATTAAGTCAGGGGTTTGACTGGACTCGGCAAGGTGTGTCTCTAGGTGGTAATGGTTGAGCTTCAATTGCGGTCAACAGTGGCGCTCCGACAACCTTATTATAGAGGTTGAAAAATCTCATTTCGAGCATGTTAAGACTGAAATTGGACTTGTATTGAGCTTAAACTCAATCCCATTAGGTAAATTTTGAGTTTAATCGAATTGATTTAAATTCAACCCTAAATTAATTTAAGTTGGAATTAGAACTTGATTTGAATAAAATAAGCTAGCACGGCATGTTAAGCCTTTAACTATTAGACCTTTAATTGTAAACTTAAGTACAGACCCTAGTTGGTATAAGTCTAGGTAAGCTAAATTAAATTAAATTAAATTAAATGAATGTTGTTGAGGAAATTAGAAGTAATAGTGCTTACCTCGGGAACTTGATCGTAGAAGTTAAGTGAATTAACCATATTAACATTGGGAGCTATAGTAACATCACCCCTAGCTGCTTAAAGATAACTACGCCCCTAGTAGACCAGCTGTTCATAAATGAGGAATATAGGGACCTTCTTAAGAAGTCAAAACATTATTATAACTAAATACAAGCAGCGTAGTACTATTGGAATCAGTTTCTGATACAATGTCTAATGAAATTAGGTAAGGAGAGCCCAGGTATCACTGATAATTAAGAGGGTGTTATCTGATAGGAACTATTAGGTGAGTTTATATTGGCTTTCATTACTGGGGAAATAACATATATAATTTATATTATGTCCTTATTGTTTGATCTTGATTTTGTTGAGATTCAACTGCCGTTGTTTGTCTATTCTATAATACTCATTGATTCTTGCGTTAAAAATTGATAATCAGTTGGAGCTATTTTGCTGCCTTTGATTCTTGAGTCATTATTCATCAAATCTAGTATGAGTCTTTATCTTATACATATATGTTGATAAATTTATCACTATTGTTCGATCATATCCTGGTTGTAAACATTTGCTCGTTTATGATGTATTGATTCCTGATTCCTAAGATACTCTTGATAGGTCATTTTGTCTCCTTTTCAGTAATTTTTGAACTATACCTACTTAAGCCTCTTACTTGTCTGAAGTTGTTGAGTTTTGGGTATGGACACGAGTTTTGATAAATTAAACCGTTTGTAAAAATAGTAATTCACATCATCCCTTCTCATTGAACACTCTTGTTGATATTGATTTATAGCACTTCATCTAAAATTGGTGATTATGTTGAGAAAGTTAAAAATGATTTTGAAATATCGTCATGTCATTTTGGAAACTAGTCTGGCGCTGAATTGTTTGTGTGTTAGTTAACGTGGTGACTTGATGTATTATCTAAAATGCAGTTGGACATACTAACATAAATAAATATTACACTTGGGGGTAGGCCCTGGGATTGGTTATGAAAAACAGCTGGGCAAAATGGACCACGGTAACAGATCGTTCAGTCGATATCGTGCGTAATGCACATAACCATGTCTCATAGTCAATTGGAAGTAGTTGTCTATAAGCTAGCACGGCATGCAGCTAGCCATGCCTACTGATTGATTGCTTGTCCAAGCTGATATCACTTGGAACTTGGAGGGACAATAATTTTTAGGTTTTCAAAAGTTGAGAAACAAGGTAGGAGAACCACCAACAGCTTATTTGTGAAAATGTTTATTGAATGATAAATGTTTAATCTTCTTTCACTATCAATGATTCTCTATGCATGAAAAGTATCTTGCATTGTTGTGAACACCTTGAGAATTCCACTTGTTACTTCATTAATCGCTTGTCATGATTCTATGTGTTGTAGTTATCTTTTATTATTAACTCACTAAGTCCTTCAAACTTATAGTTTGCATTATTTCATCCTGTTTTTTCTCCCAAACTAGGATCCATAAGAGCCGCAAGGAATCAGCTTGATGGTACATAGTTTACATTATTTTGCCTGATGTAAATAGAGAGCGATAAAAGCCATTGAGGACTCTTGTATTAAAATATATTTTGACAATACCTTTTTTGGTTGTAATAGTTTTGTACAGGTATGAACTACTAGTAACCAACATTTATGAAAGACTTTACCCTTTAGAATGTTTGTTTTTCTTTATGTATATCAAGTGGTAGCTGTTAGAATGATAGCGCTCTGACTAGGGGCACCCACCATTGGGTCAAGAGCGTTACAATTTGCCTATTAAGTAACCAAAATCCCACAAATGGAAGTGGTTCAAGTATAAAGAAGAAAGTGAAAGAAAAGTTTAAGAAAACACTTCTTCTTTTCCTCCTTCACTTGTAGAGATCCTTCGTTGCATTTCTTCTCACCTTTTCGCTGCTTCTTATTCTTCTTTATCTAAGTAAATTGTGGATGTAATAATAATCTTTTAACTTTTACCAACCGATTTGCTTTGCCCAAAAGACGTTTATAATTTAACACAAGTTGGGTATGGTACTGTCTTGCCAAATAGACCCAATTGGTAAATGTCATTGTATCATCTGAATGTGTAATAGAATTTGTGATCAGAATTCAGTCTCGTAACCCAGTCAAATCTACTTCAGCACCAAAACAGTCCATTTGGATATGTTTTTATTTTCATTTTTTTTTATTTTTATTGTTTTCAAAATTTGAATAAATAATTGAAAAATGTGATTTGAAAATGAATTTATAATGATTTCATAAGGTTTAATAAGTTATAGGTGATGAGATAGTAATAAATATAAAGAGACAGAATAGATACAAATTATTGAGGAATATAATTAAAAATAAAAATGGATCGTAATTTTGGTGAAAATATAGAGAAATTAGTGATAACTTATTTTGAAATGGTAAAAAAATAATAAAATAAAAAAAGTTGGTTTTTGAAATAAAACCAAACAAGTTGTCAGCCGACGGCTTGAGGTGAAGTTGAACTGGCAAGTTATCCTCAAGGCTCAAGCGGGCCATCATTTCGCTCTTTGTCAATTTCGTATAAATTTGCTGCCTACTGTCATCGCCCTGTTTTTACGGCCTTCCAATTCCTTTGAATCTTCTAGTCGAATCATCTTTCATCTTCTATTTTGCTCATGTTATATATATTAAATATATGTTATTTATAATTAAATACTTTTTAATATTTAATATATATGAAATAAAATATAAAATAAAATACCAACTAAAATAAAAAAATCTAAATTGTTTTTTATGAACTTGTATCTTATTAGCGGACCTAACATACTGACTCTAGCGACATGAATAAAGTTGTGGGTATTTCTTGGGATTAATGATTTAATTAAGAATAAGAAAGCAGTAAAATGAAAAAGAAAAAGAAAATATCTGTATTTTCCTAATAGTAATTAATACTTTGATTCACTGTTGAGTTCACTTTGGCATATTTTAACATAATTATAAAAATATTATCCTATCTAGTTTCTATAGTTTGTTATTTTATATGCAAGTAAATTCAAGGACCTCGGTTTTTATCGACCCAAAAACATTGCATGAAATAACCCCTCTCCCACCCAAAAAGAAGAGGAAAAAGAAAAAAAGAAAACATGTTTTGTGCATTCTCAATCGAGAATAATGCACAATATTTCTCACCTAGATATAGCATCAATTTTGGTTAAGAATTGAAAATAAATAAATAAAACTAACGGGATATTAAAAAAAAAAAACTTACTAGTAATAGAAAAATCCAATTGTACAAATGATGCTCTACAAGGTACTATTTGATTAATTTTATCTCCGCACCAAGTAGAGTATATAGTATAATATCTTTTGATACGGTTGGAATATTCTACACATGAAGTAAATTATAACATTGTAGTTTAATTAATCAATCTTACAATAGAATCAATAAATTTCTTTAAGGATCAATAATCAACACTGAAAATCGACCTTTATATTTAACATGATCATGTGCTAATCGCATATCCATTTTGTGAATGTAAATGAAATTTTATGAATGTCAAGTGAGAATTTACAAATAAATTGCTCTCCGTGGTTTAATCTTTAAAAAGATGATGAATTCTTTGACGTATGAGTTAACACTACAATCAATTTCTTGTACGAGCCCAGACCTATTATATAGCTACACTTGACCTACAAACACATCCTCTCCCCAAAAGTTCAAGGCTTAAAGAGTCTTATCCTTGACAACGTTATC